>CAJNOI010001700.1:0-13090 GCA_905250115.1 Adineta steineri | reverse complement strand
AGTTGATATGTATCATGAATTTGAAAAGTACCATTTGTTTTTCCAAAAAGTACACTAATGGTAGAATCCCCAGTATTAGCCACTACTAAGTCGATTATATTATCAGAATTGAAATCTACTGAAAATGCATACGAGGGTGATGCACCAACTGTGTAGTTGATGGGAGTATCAAAATAACCATTTCCATGGCCAAAAAGTACATCGATGGTGTTGTTATTCTGATTGACTACTACTAAATCTTGTTTAGTATCATTATTAAAATCAGCTGAAATGATATGAACTGGAGAGGCACCAACTGTATTATTTAGTGGAAGTTGAAGAGTTCCATTTCCACTACCAAGTAACACAATAATATTGTTACTATCTTGAGCAATTAATGCAACATCTTGATTATGATCACTATTGAAATCATATGATATTAACCAGTGAGAATATTCATCTGTATTATATGTAGTTTTAGTGCCAAAACTACCATTACCCATACCAAGTGATATACTAACACCGTACGTAAAATCGTTTACTGTTGCCAAATCGATTCTATTATCATTGTTGAAATCAGCTGCAACAATGTCTATTGCAGAGGAATTAAATAAATACCGGATGCTAGGCAGAAAATTTCCATCACCATTACCAAGTAATACATAGATACTGCCACCGCCTACTACTGCTAAATCTATTTTACTATCATTATTGAAATCAGCTACTGTTAATACACTTAAGGAATAGCCAATCGAATCAAGAGTGGATGTTGTAAAACTTTGATTTCCATTGTTAAGAAGTATAGTGAGAGTGTCACCGCCACTATCCATCACTACTAAATCCAGTTTTTTGTCATTATTTAAATCAACTTCTTTCATATAAAATGGATAATAACCAGTGTTACAAACAATTGGAGCATCAAAACTCCCATTTCCAAAGCCAAATATCACATCAATGTCGGCGCTCCAACCATATGACACTACCAAATCCATGTTGTTATCACCATTGAAATCACCAGATAATAACATATATGGGGACGGATTAACTGAAAAGGACGTAATAGTTGTAAATGACCCATTGCCATTATTAAAAAGTAAACTAACGGTAGAGCTATCTTGATTTGTTACTGCTAAATCCAATTGATTATCATTATTAAGGTCAGCGGCTATTACATAGTATGGACCTTCACCAATATCATAATTGACTGCAGTCAGAAAGAGTCCATTTCCCAAACCTAGTAGAACACTGACTGTATTGCCATCTGTATTAGTCACTACCAAATCTATTTTCTTATCGTTATTCAAATCAACTGATATCATAATAGCTGGTTTATCACCAGTAGCAGGTCGTGTAGTTCGAAAAATTTGTTCCGTATCACCACCTAATAGTAAAGTTACACTATTTTCTAGGGAGTTTGATATTGCAATATCGAGATATGTATCATTATCAAAGTAACCCAGTACAGAAGATGATGGATATTTTCCAGTATCGATAGTAGTATCTAATTGAAATGGCTTCTCGCATACATATTCTAAAAACAAAATAATAATGAAACATAGATTGAACAATAAGTATGATAGAATTATAATCTCTGATATAAAGACATCTGAGTTTTCTATTATCTTAAAATAAATCTTCATACTTGTTGTTTTTGATTTTGTTCCCAAAATAACACCAATAATAACACCTGCAATAAATAGACTAAGCAAAAAACAAGTTGGAATCATAAATCTTTTCTTTCGATAAAATGGACGTCTTATAAATAAATAAAAAAGAAATAATTTCATCACATAAAATAATTAGATGAAACTTACGGAATTTTTGGATAAATATGTGCACCTAAATATTAAAAAAAAATATTATTACTATATATATATATAATAGATGATTGAAATACCTTCAAATGGTGGTTCAAGTGTCATCATTTCTGGTTCGACTTGTTTCAGATGAATAATATATAGATTAGCTGCTGGACTAAGTTGTGATTGAACAATCATATGAGTACCAGACATAAGAACAATTTCATCTTCAGTAACAAAATGAGAGTGAGCTTTAATTGTTCGACCATTGATAGCTTCGACAGAAAAAAGTGTTCGATCACCTTCCTGTCCCAAATACATATTATTTTCGAGTACAGTCATTTCAGTAGTACATGATGAAAATGCCCACCAAGTCATACCAGTGCCAGGTGGAAATTCTGCACTTAAGTTTTTAGTTACTCCTCTCCAAACAGTTAATGGTGGAACACATGGTAGTTTAACAAGAGCAGTTAAGAACAGCTTGAGATACCTGAAAAAAGGTAGAAGTGCTTCACGATCATTATTTTTGAGATTGAAATTGAGTGTTGAATAGAGACTTCGATGAGGTTTATCCCATTCGATTGTATAAAGACGAATTGAAGCACTTTCATCAACTGATAATCCATCAGGTGGTTGTTCAGGAGTTTCTTCTAATGCTAACTGAACATAGAATGATAAATTATTAAAGATTTCAGTTAATGGAGCACATGCTTGTGCAAGTGGTAATAGAGGTTCTTCCGAATATCCTAGAATAGGACTTATTTCAGTTCCATCACTTTTAGTGATATCTTTATTATCAGTTTCTGTAATTTGTTTCTCTTGTTGACTAGTGGTATTTCTATCAATATTAGAATCTTCTTTTGGTATCATTGTTTGTCTTTGATCGAGTATTGCTTCTCGATTAAGATTTTCATCTGTTTTATCGAACTTGTGTGTTGAACCATTCTTGTTATTGGCTCTTGGATTTCTTGAGTGTTTATGTTCGTTATTTACGTTATCATCCAAGTTAATATTTGTAAATGCTACTTGAATGCCAACATTTTTAGTTCGTTTGTATCGTCGATAATTTTCTGCTTCATCGTCGAGTTTGATGGCAGTTAATTCTGTTTGTAAACGAACATTTCTGCTAGTTTTTGGTTGTTGATAATTTATCTGTTCATCGTTGAATGGAATTAATGTTTCCATCATATTATGTATGGGAACATTTCTATTTGATATTGTTCGTTGTTGTGAATAATTGTTTATATTGATATTCTATGACAAAAGATTAAATATTTTTTTTACAATGAAAAAAATAACAAGTAGTTGATGATGAATATCTACAGATATCAAATATTATTATTATCTCTCAAGATAGAAATATGAAAAAAAGAAAAATCTATCTATGTGATTTAATTGATCATTAATCAATGAAGAATTCTATACTATTATAGTCAAACAATCAATTTTAAATTAGTAGAATTTATTCTTAACTATCTTATATATATTATTCATATTATTTTAGGATATCTCTCTGAATATATATCTTAAGATTATAGAAGTAAACTTGAAGATTCACTATAACAGATTAATACAAAAAATACCATTAATTTTTTTTAACTTTCTAATAAAATAATTATATATATATATATAAAATCAAACATGATAAAATGTAACAAAATATTATTTTAATATTATCAGTCGAATAAAGCAACTATTTAGATGGATTAGTACATGATAATTGTAATTTTTTTGTAATATTTACCGTTAGAGAGTATCCGATGATGACTGAAATGAAAAATGAATAAATGTACGTAATAAGTAGTTAAGTAACGAAATAGAAAAGTAAATTATGAGAGAAAAATCAAACGTTTGTATTTTTTTTTTAAAATACAGTAATCATTATGCATGAATGCTCTCTGTATTATATAGTCAAAAACAAAAACAACGTATTATGATAAATGGGTATAAAGGCAATTTTTCCATTTCTTCTCATAAACGTACTTTTATGTGTATTTATAATATGAAGGTAGAAAAAGAAAAATATATATGAGAAGTGCAGTTACCACCAACGTATTATATACACGTGTGTGAATGTAGAAGCTTTTATTTACAAATTTATTTTGTGTGATTTTAGCTTCTTAATTATATGCAATTAAATTTATCTCTCTTCTTTCGTTCGCACGGTAATAGTAAGGCATATTTTTCTCTTAACGCTCCAATTACACATACGAGCTGTATTTGTACATGTATCGAGTCACCTGGAGATTCATTCATCATATAAAAATATAAAAGATTGATAATAAATTGTGAAACACGCTCTATAGACAAGAGAGTAATAACAATTCTGATGGTGTCGTCATATTAATGCAACAAAAACTAAAGAGTACAGTCGTAAACAGATCAATAAATTTTTTATTAATCGAATTAGAAATGTCGTATCCAAAATTTAATTTATGTATATTATCAAAAGTTTTAAGTGTACGAAAAACTATTTTCTCGGCATTCATATTTTTTCAAAAATTAATTATTTTCTTTCTATGACTAGAAAAAATTTTAAATGTGTTTTCTATTCTATTTATTTACTACAAGTAAATGTGAATACGAATATCATAGTCAATTATCATCTATTTACATTTGCTCATTCATGTAAAAAAAAACAATCAGTTCGAATGAAATATGCAAGATGCATCATATTAAATTCATTAAGTTGAGCATTTTCAATAGATTTTTGCTTGTACGTAATCTTTTTTTTGCGTATAAATCAATTTAATGTTATCAGTAATCTGTAATATCACTTCTTTGATCAATAAAATGCATTATAGATCAAGAGATTATTAAATGAACAAAGAAAAAGAAGGAAGTGAGATGATATTACATCGAAACAAAAAAGATAACAACTATAGAAATGTTGGAATTAATCAAACTTCGTAAATGTTTATCACGATTGAAATTCAATATGTATGCATTAAATGGGTTTTTTTCAAAATGATCGGTGAGTTTATCAATAGAAATCGAAATAACAAGAGTATATATACAAAACATAAAGTTATTTTTTTTTCTCGTTCTCATACAAAGTAAGACTGTATTGTTTTAGTAGTACGTATAATAGACGTTTTATTCATTCTTCATTTTAACAATCAATCATATACACAATAGTGTAAATAAATTTCTTCTATAAATAAGAAATATTATCTTTGATAGAAATAAGAGAATTTGATACGAACAAAAGAAATATAAAAATCATATAGATAAAAATAAAACTAATCATTGTATGAATTTTATTCATTTATTTACATAAAAAATAATGCATGCTTTAATATCTTTATTCGCGGAAAATTGGCATCTTTTTCGTTTGTATTTTGTCTCAGAAGAACGTTTCTATGCACGAATTATGTTTTTTGTTTTAATTATTATGGAATTAATGACGATTGGTTTGGATGTATTATTAACATATTGGAGTAAAAATTTTCTTAATGCATTACAAAACTATGATCAATCGGCTTTTTTTCATTCATTATTACAATTTTGTTTTCTTGCTGCTACAATTATAATTATATCTGTTCATAAAACTTATTTATCACAAACACTTTTACTGTATTGGAGACGTTGGATGACAAATGATTTTCTTAAAAGATATTTAGATCATCATGCTTATTATGAAATGTCATTTATGAAAAATAATCGACAAAATATACAGGATAGAAATGATAATCCTGATCAAAGAATATCATCGGATATTAGTATATATATTATAAGCATTTTTGAGTTAACAATTGGTCTATTGAGTACATGTGTTTCATTGGTATGTTATGTTATTCTACTTTGGTCTCTTTCTGGTGTAATTAAAATTAATTTTACTCAAAATTTATCATGTTCAGTTCGAGGAATTATGGTTTGGGCAGCTCTTATCTATGCTGGATTAGGTATAAAAAAAGAATAGAAGTTAAATCTCATCGGATAATTTCTCCTTTATTTATAAGAAAAAATATGATATAAAATTGGCTCTATTTTCTTATAGTCGTAAAAATTAAAATTTTCTGAATGTTGTGATGTCACTAGTTACTATTATAGAGTCATATTCGCATCCGAACCCCTGCTCCGATTACAAATTTCATTTTTATGTGTAAGTCTGTTTAATTTTTTTCTAGTAAAAAAAATCCGTATATATCAATAGGGATACATCGAAGTCTAATAGATGCTTGCAGTGGCGGATCTAGGATTTTGGAAGGGGGGCGATTTTTTTTTTTTAGTGTGGAGGGGCGATATCTGGGGAGGGGGTGGGCGATTTTTTTTTGAGTACGGAGAGGCGATATCTGGAGAGGGTGGGGGCGATTTTGGTTAAAAGCTATTTTTTGAGTCCAACTGAAGCAGTGTGAACCTATTTTTTCGTTCATTTTTGCTGTAAAAAATCAAAAAAAAATTGGAAAGGGGGGATCGCACCCATCGCCCCCCCCCCCTAAATCCGACACTGGATGCTTGTGATGAATGTTCCGTAGAGTTTAATAAATGAGGTAGTAATCAGATTTAGCTGGTATGATATAACGATGTCAAATTTTTGATTTTCTTTTTTTTTTATTAAGGTACTATAATTACAAATTTGATCGGTCGAGTTCTCTTTCATTTAAAATATGAACAAGAACATTGTGAAGCTAATTTTCGATATGGTCTTGTTCGTCTTCGTGATCATGCAGAATCTATTGCTTTCTATCGAAGTGAATCAAATGAACAGACATCATTATCAACATTATATCTTGAATTAATAACAAATTTTCGTCGAATTATTCATCGAAAATTAGCGCTGAATTGGTTCGATTCATTTTATACAACAACAGCACGTGTTTTTCCATATCTTGTTGCATCTCATCGATATTTTTCAAAACAAATTACATTTGGTCATTTAGAACAAATAGCAACTGCATTCTCAAGTGTACATAGTGCTCTTTCATTTATACCAAATTCCTATGAAACTATTGTACAATGGCGATCAGCTACAAAACGATTGACTGAATTTGAATATACTTTAAATGAATTACAATTAGCTAAACAAAATTCTAAAATTAAATTTATTTATGTATCAAATGAACAATCGACACATATTGAAAATTTAACTATTCAATTACCATTAAAAATCGGGGAAAATGATGGGCAAATACTTATTAAACATCTTAATTTAGTACTTGAACCTCATCAAGCTGTACTCATAACAGGTAAAAATAAATAATTATAATTCATTGAATTTGTTTCTATTTTAGGCAAGACTGGATCTGGAAAATCGACATTTCTTCGAACTCTTGCTGGTATATGGCCACATGGATCGGGAATGATTACTTTTCCTCTTGGTGATACAGTGGCTTTCGTTCCTCAAAAAGCCTATTGTCCACTTGGTTCACTTCGTCATTGTTTAACATATCCATCGATTTCATTTTCGTCTATTGAAGAAGATAAAAAAATTCGAAATATTTTAAATCTATGTCAAATGAAATATTGGTCTAATAATCTCGATGAAGTTCAGGATTGGTCACGAGTTCTTTCGTTAGGCGAACAACAAAAAATGGCATTTATTCGTATTTTGTATTTAAGACCAAAATGGTTATTTCTAGATGAAGTCACATCGTCATTAGATGAACAAGCTGAAACATATTTATATTCAATATTAATGCAAGAATTAGCGAATCATTCAACTATTATAAGTATAGGACATCGAAATAATTTAAGACAATTTCATCAATTAGAATTAGTATTAAATGATGGAAATGTAACAATGATGTCTATATAATCAAAAACTTACATAATAAAAACAATAATTTTTTTAATATTCTAATAAATTTGAGAGTTTTATATTCTTCTCTCTTAATATGTTTTTCTTTTCCCCTGATATTCAATTAGCCATGTGAGAAATAAATAGATCGTTATTAGAACACTCTGTGTTCAGAGTAAAAAAATAAGAAACTTACTATTCATAACATAGACTCATTCACTCTTCTCCGACAATGAAAAAAAAAGGTTTGTCTCAGTCGTGAATATATATGATCGCGTCTAAGTTCATAGAATTGGATTGAAAGATAAGTAAAATCATCTATTTATTTTATTCTATCAAAGGAAAAGATCCCTGAAACAATCATTCTGCTTCAACTGATTGTGAAGAGGAGAACGAGAGTGTTGATTCAAATTTTAACAAACTACCACCTATTTTAAAATGCAAGGTGAGTGGATATTTTTGAATAAGTTTCAACATGAATAAGACGAAGTGCTACGATTTTTACTATTGAAAAGAGGCGATGAAGCTGTATCGAAGCTTATCTGAAAAGTTTTTTCTAAAACTATTAAAAATAGGGAATATATTCTGCGGTCAGTAAAATAATTGAAATATCAGTAAATATATTAATTGGTTAGTTTTCAAAAAAATCAGTAAACAATTCAAAAGCGGTCAGTAGATTTTATGGAAGTAGCAGTGAAAAAATATGATTTTTGTCAGTAAAAAAAAGAAAAGTAGATCATATTTGCACAAATTTATATTTTTTTACTTTCCATTCCATTTTTTTTACTGGCCGTTTCATTTATTCTACTGACCACTTAAATGACACCTTTAAAAATACCTATCCATTTTTTATTTTGGAATGTGTAGTAGTTCAAATCGCGATCTTTAGTAATTTCATACAATTAATTAAAAGTGTCACAATTGGCATCAGTGTGTTATGAATATTTTGAGTATTAAATAATCGGTAAGTTTAAAGAGTTTAATTAGAGAAGCAACATTTATTAAGCATAAAATAATATTTAGTTACAATTTTTGTTGAATAGAAGCATTAAAATACAACAATAAAATTACTAATTAACGAAGAAAATAAATCGAGAATAAAACAATTTATTTCAAGGACAAAAAGTCAGAACAATAAAATCATGTTTTGTTAATGAAAACGCAGAGATTACAACAAGATAATATATTTGTCAACTAAATACGACACACTATCTAACAATATAGAAATTTATACTTCACATTAACATTTATTCTCAATCCGTGCGTTCAGTTTCATAAATTGACATATTTTTTTAAATTAAAAATATATCTCAAAATTCATTGCACAGTAACTTGTGGTAATGTTTGCCGTATACGTTGTAAATTACCTACAGCAACTACATTTGTTCTTCGTTTAAAAATAAAATCCGTTATTTTACTGACTAATTCAGGTATTCCAAATAAACATGTTACTGGTAATAAAAATGGCATATAATATAAAATATATTCTAATGTAGTATATTGATCGATCATAAATAAAGTGTCTGATGTCATTTGAATAAGACTTACTGTCACAAGTGGTGCCCAACATGCTATATGTAAGGTAGAAATTGCCCAAAATTGTAGAATCATTTTACGATGTCGTCGCCAATTAAGACCTGGTTGACGAGACATTTTTCCTTTGACTACTCGAATAATTAATAGAATATTGACCAAAACATTAAGTAGAAGAGGAATACTAACATTGGAAACAAAATCATATATACCATAAGTTCCTGTATAAGTGTAACATGGTGGTCCACAAAGAAGTGTTCCAAAGTCCCATGCATTTGTACATTGTGCAGGAAAGACAACTAAGCCAAGATAGACGATTGGTGGCCATATAAGACAAATAATGATGGGTACATAGTGAAATAATAATTTTCTCCATTGTCCACGAAGTAATTCGTGAGAATGAAAAACAAGTAAATGTCTTTCAATCGCTATCCATACCATTAAATATAATGCTATTGCATCAGCAGAAAAACTCCACCATACCCACACTAAACAAAATACATTTGACTCAGGCCAAACTCTTTCTCGATAATAAAAACTCATTGCTACAGGTAAATCTAATATTAATTGTAAAAAATTCATAGACAATAAAACCAGCCAACTATGATGTTGTCGTTTCAAACGAGTTCTTGGATTTTGAGCAAAATATATAAAGATAAACATGGAAATGGCAATTGCTTGTATTTCAAAGATAAATGCTAGAGAAAATTCGATATAATAAACCATATTTTGTATCTAGAAAAAATTTCAATATTATTATAAGTTTTTCGAGATTGAACTTTATGATCTTATAGTTCAAACTTGTTTATAAGAATATGAGATGAAAATAAAAATAATACTATTCAATCATAATTACATTTTATTATTCATTCTAATCAGCTTATGTCGGCTCAAACATCTATTGAAAAATAAATTAAAATAAAATCTAACTACTTACATATGACGTAAAACATAAATCTACGAAAATAGAACTATTCACGTCGTAATAATACATTTTAAAATGGAATTTTTCATACGTTCAAGTTTGAATTCAATTTCATTATTCACAGATAACCTTACTTGTAATCATTATATTCTAACCACTAACTATTCTGTTAGAATATATATATATACAGACCAGAAGAAATAAAAATACATCTCAATTATGACTGTAATTAACGACAAAATATTTCTTCTATAGAACAAAGGACGGTTGATCTTTTTTTATATTTAAAACATAATTAGCGTGAAATTAATGCTCGTCTGTTAAAGTATCTGATAAAAATGAAGATAAAATTTGTTTTATTATATTTATAGCTTTACTTAAATTCATGATTGTCTAGATAAGTACTATTATTAAATTTTGATTTAAAAAATAATTGAAATTGAAATGATAGTAATCCAATTATAAAACAAAATATTTACTTCAGTTATGATTGTAAGTCATAACTTATTAAAACATTCAAAAAATAGAAACATAAAATATGTTTAATTAACAAATGTCTAAGACAAAGTTTTAACGTAATATATTTTTAGAATATTGAAAAAGAAAAAAACGTAAATATCTATCTTAAATATGTAAAGCAGAATTCATTTAGATTACGTAAATGCGTATTTTATTTAAAAATATAATCATTATTTTATTGTCCTTTCAGAACAAACAATAACATCAAAGGATCTCTGGGGAATTTACTCAGAGTTTTAGTCGTCATTCACCTATTGAAATAACTAAAATAAACATAGACAAAGATGTTATCCGGACCGACAAAGCTGGTAAAAAAACAAGAAATTACGCATTGAAAAAAACGTAGCTTTTAGCACGTTTTTACACTTCAAAAGCGTACATTCTATAACGCGGTTTTTTATTGTTTTTATCCCAAACTGCGTTGAAGTGGCTTTTTAACGCGGTTTTTTGGTAAAAAAAAAGAAGAAAATGTCATTTAGTCTGAATGAGAATTACAAATAAATCTGATACTATCATCTATATCCATACATTGATCCTGAAAAAAGTTGATCGATTTTCTAATAGACTCTCTTACTCTTAATAATAATTAAAAGTACTTAATTTAATATTGAGATGATCGATATAGATTTTTTGAATTTGATTATTCAATGAAGTCTGTCATGTGCTCTGCACATGATACATTCTCTTTTCTCACTTGTCTTTTTACTTCTCTTCCATATTTTGTTGCTCTGAGTTAGAGACGATGTGTTGGCAGTGGTAGATATATATTGTTCTGTTCTGTGTGATGTATCATCATTCTTTCTATATGAATTAGTGTTCGGTTATGGAATAGACTAACATCTCATAAAGTCAACGATACAACGATTAAAATAAAAATAAAAAAACATAAACAAAGATTTGTTTTTAATTAGAAAATATAACAGAAAGCTAATAAATATTCCATATGCTAATTATCATCTGGATATTAATTGATATTATATGAGAATTTTAATAAAGAAAGTAAATAATATATAATGAATTTCGAAGGAAAATTCTAAACTTGAAGTTTTTGTTATTATTAAATTGAATATATACTTGATAACTATGTATTTATTAGTTGATCAATCAAATAAGATCTTGTATTCTTTTTCCTGAAGAATCTCTTTTACATTGTGGTAAACTATTAGTCATACATGTCATCTTATACATTTATAATACCCAGAGATATATAATTTAACCAGCTACATCACTTTTGTTATGATATTTTTAAGTCTATCCTATATTTAAGAAAATTTTGACATCTATAAGAATTATTTTAAAGACTCTTTCATTAAATGTTTTATTTGAACGATTTTGAATATCATATGCTGTCTAGATATGATACATTAGTAATTAATATACAAAATAAAAGAAGTAAAAGATTTAAATCGTAGTAGAATTAATCTATGAAATGAATGCTCTAGTTAGTTACCATATACTTCGCGTTATATGTGTAATGGGGAAACCATAACGTTACTAATAAGATTTTCGCCAATTAGTACTTTTGTCAGCGTCATTATATGATGACACATGTGTAAAAATGGCTCTTAGTAACTATATCAAGGAGTTTACACTATGGTATGCTTATTCTAATAATATTAGGTTAATTTTTCGTATGTATCCTATATTAATATTATGTTATTATAGTTGGTCAGAATCCACTGTACTTACCACAAGTGACGCTTGAAATTTTTCCCAATTGGCGAAGAGACAGTAAACCATTACATTAAGCAAAATTCACTTTCATTATTATCTATATGTCTGTTCAATTCTGTTCGGTCTTATTTCAAGCTGTAGTTGCATGCAGAAACTGTTTCATTTTTAAGAAGTATTTGTTTGTCACATCCATTTCGTTAGCTTATTTTAACGTTTTGAATCTTTCTGTTATAAACTCATTCTCAATAAAGAGAAACCTTATTTATATGAAAAGAATTTGCTTCCATTCATTTATCTTTTGAAATATCTCTTGCTTTTCTTATCTCGTAAAATGCCTGCTGCAAAAGTTAAATGATTCATTGCTTAGAAAGATGTCAACTAAAGACTATATTAAAACACATTATAAGTTTCTAACTATTTGATACACCTTTATCAAAGCATACCACATGTTTGTTATGATATTATCAGTATAAGTAATATATCAACTATTTGCGTGTATGTGATGATTTGTATATATAAATAGACTATTTTCAATCCAAGAAGATCTTTTTTCAGCTATTAACCATAAGTTCAAGAACGCGAATAGCTAGACGTTTACTTCACAATTTCTTTTTCAGATATATATTCCAAAATAAAATCAAACATTACTTTTATCAACTATAAATTTGTTTTGTGAGTTGATATATAACAAACATGCAAACAAATTACTTGATTGTGCTCGTGATATTCTTCTATATTTATGATCAAATAAGTACAATACTAATTAAGAAAGACAAGGATACTAAAGATCGTTCCATTTTTAACACGCGAGGGATCCAATCGTCGCTGGTTCGTCGATCGTGTAATTATGATGAGGATTGTCCTCGACATCAAGAGTGCCGCGATCATATATGTATATGTGAGAAAGGCTGGGCTACACAA
>CAJNOI010001699.1:0-13096 GCA_905250115.1 Adineta steineri | reverse complement strand
CATATGGACACCGTTATGGTTGAGTTCATTAGCGGTATATAGAAGAAAAAATGACACGATATGGGCGGGCAAGTCAATCGAATAAATGAAAAATCTCATTTTGTAAATGTATAATAATGAAAAGAAAAGAAAAACAATACTCTACATAATAGATATAAAGAAATTGATTAATAAATTCATCATCAAGGTCTTCTTTTATATGGAGAAGAAACTGAATACATTCTTTTTATTATCAATCTTATTCAATGTAATCAACACATATACTAAATTGATGATTTCTGATAGTCATATTAGCTGATGTATTAATCCGATTTGATGTAGAAAATGTTAATGAAAGAATATAATCGTTAATGATTGAGTCATGATTACAGGTACGTGTAAACTTCACATCGAATAATCATTTTCTTTCTTTTTCATCTTATATACATGCCAATGTTGTCGGCATCATTTCTAGTAATTTCGTTTTTTTTTATTGCCTCTACCCACCACCATTCATTACTCGCTGTGTGTTGTCGACATAAATGTGCTAACGATACAAAATATCGAACCGATAATCGATAGTATTGTTTGATGATGTGCTATTCTTTTTCTTGTTCTTCTTCTTCAATCATTATCAGCTATTCTCATCATCAAGGCTATGTTGGCATGTTCGTGTCAGTTACGCATCAATCGCTATTGGATCCACCGGTTCTTCTTTCTATATATCGGCAGGGTGTGGTTATCACTATCTATTCCTTTTTTTGTAGAAAAAAAAAGAAAAGGATACATAACCCGACACCATCTGTAGATTTAACTTTGACCAGAAGGCAATTGAACACGACACCATTAAGCTAGGTATTATACACAATAATGTTTAAACACGAAACCATCGAGTGACAAAATCGTATTTATCTCTTCTTTTTGTTTTTTCTACTTGTTTGATCTTCTTTTTTAACACCTAAACACAACAGAATCGATTTGCTTCATTGAACACAAAACCAATAGTTCATTAGATTTGACACATGTATTGTCTATATATGGATGGGAAAGATGAGATAAAAAAAGAATGAATGCTTCTTAATAAAATGTGTTAAAATTAAGTAGATATTTAACAATTTGGTTTTTATTCTTTTTTTCTATTTTGTTATAAATAAAGATTCACAAAACTGACATGCTGGGCAATTAGCAAGACTCTTTTCTCCAATATAAACATTGCCGTTATGTTCAATTCATTAGTACCCAACGGCGAAATTCAGCTATCGTTGATCTCTATTCAGCTAGTAGATAATAGTCATGTAATTCCATGGAGAGAGAGAGAGTGGATGGGTAAAAGAAATAGACTGGAATGAAAACATCACGCAGACATAATACAAGCAAATGTGTTACATGATGAACTGATCGATCCCTAAAGTACTATTGATCGTTCATCGGATCTCTTCTTTTTTTTTTGTTTTCTATGATTTATTATATCCTTAGTTGAACAACAAACTAAATAATTAGCTTTCTAATAATGATAAGACAAGTCGAGTGTAAGACAAGATAAGGAAGAAAGAAGACTTAGTAATAGTCTGGTTGACGGAATGCACTTATGTTAAGAACAAAAGCGGTATGACTTTGATCAATAAACATAGAGGAAAAATATTTTGTCTATTAAAAAACAATAGGAAGTAAATTAATGTTCGATTTTTGAATTCTCATTCGTAAATTTGATAAGCATCAAAGAGTTGTGCTCTATAGTATCTTTTATTTTCTCATACTATATTGTACTATCAATGAAATTCTTCATGACAATATTTTACTTATACTAAAAGTAATATATAAAATGATGATATTGTAAACTAATTGCATGTACCTTGATGAAAAAAGTAAATTATCATTATGAACGCATTTCTATTTTTTTCTTCATTTGTAATTTATTGATTAGTATCATCAATATAACTAATAGATGAATGTAAACGAAATATTTTCGACAATTTTCTATGGCCTTTTAGTAACTATTTATATATAGTTTCGTCATTATTATACTTTGATCTATTTAGATAAGAATATCAATTTATGCATTTGAATAAAAATGTCGTATTTTTATTAATAATACTATTAGAATTGCATTAGCTTATTTGAACGATATTTTGAAATGAATAACATTTTCTAAGAAGACTTTTCATATTTAATGAATTCTTGTTATACTTGAATCAAGAGTAAAACTTAGAATTTACGAAAAATATGCTTATTACATCTATGAAACTGAAGAATAAACATTTTTCTATAAAATCAACGATTTAAACTCAAGATGGTTTTTACTTAGTCATAACGTAGTTAGTGAAAAATCAATCGAGTTTTTTCTTACAGTTGATATTCTAAAAATACCATAACTACATGCAAAAATCTAATACAGTATTATTGATTTCGAATCTTATTGAAAGCTATTTCAGCTAGCGGTGGCGCCAGGAATCTTGACTAGGGTGGGCTCAAACAATTTCAGGGTGGGCTGAGCACATCCTTGGCGCCGCCACTAATTTCAGCTACCTGTTTGAAAATTGATTTAAATTCTCAGATATTTTCTTCTGATATCTAACGCCATCTATAGGACTTTAATTCCATTGATTTATTTCTATCAAATATTTTCGACCTATCCATCCTCTATAGTTTTCATTCCTGTCGCTTTTTTTTATAACAGTGTCGTCATCATCTGACGTTTTTGTAATGTATTTGTGTAGAGCCTAGATAGCAGCAGCTGTAATACTAATAATAACGATAAAAACAACAACAGTGAGAAGAAAGAATTATCTCTTCGAGGTTGATTATTTATCTGTCAAATTTAAGAAAAACAAAGTTTTTCTTTTTTTCAATTTATTACTAGAGATACAATATTAGAATTCTATCATGATATTATTAAAATAGTTTTGTATATGTATCGAACGGATAATATATCTTATTTCCGATTCCAATGAACTTTCATTATTCAAAAAATACGACGCACCGTCCACAAAATACTTCTTCACAGTAAGTTACAATCTATTTTGTCTTCATTTTCTTAAAAGAAAAAAAAGAAAGTGAGTTCATTACACTAATGAATATATTTCATATGTAAATTAGTTTCAACGAAGACGCACGCTGTGATAACGAAGTTAATTTAATTTTGGAAAAAAATTACAATCAAAAACTTTTTGAACAATCGATTTATCCTGAACAATCGCAACAACCACAACAACAATCAAGGTAAACTTTTACATCTATGCATATTCATAATTATTCAATGTATATTTTTTTGTTTATAGTGTCGTCGTAAATCAAACAGATCAATATTATTTTATGCCAATTCGCGAACAAAGTTCAACAATGGCTTTACATACAAATAACAACTCAAATGGTAAATATAGAAAATTCTATTTGACTGAACCCTGAGTCTTCTTTTCTTTGATAAGTTAACACTAGTGGTTTAAAATATAAGATTCATTAACAACAGAAAAAAACAGTAACTTTAATATACGTTACTGTTTTGAAATAAGCCTTTTCCTAGAGAATATACTTAATTAGTACATATTTTATTGTTTTTTTTTATTAGAAACGGTCATAGGTCACCTATGACATGCTTTAATCCAAGGTTAATCATTTTCTCAGTGATCCAATTCAAGATCTACTGATGTTAATATATTTTGATTTGTACTTGTTGAAATGATGGTAACAATCATTTCATTCTTTACAAATCATAAGATGATATGATCAAAATACAAATTGAAAGTGCAATATGTCGTGACTCCATCCGTCACGGCCTCTGATTTTGATAGTCATCAATTAAGAGGAAACGATTTTGCACAGCTTTATTATCTTAAAAATATATCTCTAGATAGTTGGAACAATAAAATAACGTTAACCTTGTTCATATACTGTTTCGAAAAAAAATTAATTATATTATATTTCATTGGAATAAATATAACATCTATATCTTCCTAAAAATTTTCATTAATTAATCCATAGTTATTTTCTATTGAAATATTTCATCAAGGTTTCTATTTTTTCTGTTAAATTTTATTCAATCTAAGATAGGATGTCAAGGACGATGTATGAAATATTCTTTGAATAATTTTAGTAGTCGATAATACATCAATTTCAACAAGTAATCATGATAAACCGTCCAAACATGATTTATTTGATTATTCTACAACAACATCAAAGACAAGTTCATTTGCTTCAACATCATTAAATAAAGGAAATAATAATTATCATTTGGATGATACTGATCTTGCTGGACTATTTGCATCATCTATTGTTTCAATATCCCGATCAACTACAGCTATTGATAATAAGAATGATATGACAGATAATCCAAATACTTTAGATGATTTCTTTTTTCAACAAGTTAGTGAAATTGTTTGTTCGCCTCAACAAAATGTTGGACCACCACCGGGCTTTGAAAATTTTCATTTTGATGCATCATCATCGGATAGTTTAACAACAGTATCATCAATTAATGCTGCTAATGTTGTTCAATCACAAGTCTCTACTTCAGATACAATCAATTTTAGTCAGTTATTACCATCGATCAATGTCGGTAAATATTATTAGAAAAATATTTCGTTTTTTGTTTTATTTTCATCAAATATTTCAAAGTATATTTAGATACTCAACAGCAAACATCAATTGGTGGTAATGTTCGTTCATCATCATCATCTCATTCATCATATACATCCGATGATCAAACAATTTTTTTTCCAATGGCTGCTCATCCTTATTCATCACCAAGTCAGATTTTTCCTATTAATACAAGTGTATCAGCAGCAACAAATTCAATAAATTCGAATGCGAAACCATTTATACCCAATAGTCTTTCAAATCATGAGAAACAATTTAATTCATATGATAAAAATCGTTCTATAAGTCCGAAACCAACAATAATGGCCGATACTGATACAATATTAAAAGGTGGAGATGCTACACCAAGCCATGTATTTGCATCACCAACTTCATTTTTTAGTAATAGTCATGCAGGTATGTAATTATCAAAGTTATTTGATATATATAAAATATAACTAATACATGTTTTCATAGATTTTGCTCCAGCAAAACCATCATCGAATAAAACGTCGTCTACAAATCGTCAATCATCATCATCAACTTCATCATCAACATCATCTTCGATTGATGAAGCACTTAGTCAACTAAGCCAACAACATTCACATGCACGAGCACAAACAACTAACAAATTATTTTCCGATGAATCATTATCAATATTCAATTTTCCTCAACCAAAAACGACATCAACACATATTGATAAACAACAACGAGCAGTATGTGATAATATTAATTTTCTTGCTTCAATGGCAGCTGGTTCAACACCAGTAACACCCGAATCACCTTGGCAAAAAACAACTCATTCCAGTTCGAATTTACAACCTAAAATACAATCAATACGTCAACAACAAACTATTTTACCACAATCACCTGCAACAAGTTCTTCTTTTAATATGCAAGAATTACAGGATAGTTTAAATGAACTTTGTTATCGTGGTTTTGATGAACTCAATGCTCTTATACAAGAACAACGATGGGTAAGGTTAAATTTCAAACATGATGAACAATCTATTATCTGATGTACTTATACATGCAAGTCGTTTCCTTGAAGAAAATAATCTGATAGCGTCAATAGATGACACTAAGGTTTTCAATTATTAGTCTTTACTGTATTGATGTCTTTCTTCTTGACCTTAAAAGATTCGGCCCTCTATTTTTCTTGTTTTCTATTTGTATATTCCATAATATTTTCTCCATTTCTTTTGTTTTCGCTCTATCGGAATTGACAAACTATTATTATTTTTTCTTATCTATCAAGAGACCTTCTTACTTCCTTTGTCTTATTATGTATCATAAATACTGAATGGTTATCATTTAATTTACATAATAATCTGTGAGTAAGAACAACGCATAACTCAAAAAGACTGAATACTATTTAATTAGTTTTAATATAAAATCGAATATACTTTTGTTGAAAGCTTATGAAACAACTGTCTAATATATTCAATTCCCTTTTGACTCATTGATCATTATTTTATTAAATTCTTGAGTGTGTGGGTGGGTAAGGATGCAGATGTGAATGTCAATGAGGGCGAGGTAGAAAGGGTTTGTTTTGATTTCAAACCTCCATCCGCACACTCGTTTACAAGTGTCATCGTTCGTATACTCAAAATCTTTTTACTCTATATCAGTCATCCGATTGTCTTTGTTCGTATTAGTTTTATCATTTATATATGAATGTTTTATATTTAGGTACAAAATTATTTAAATTTGAATTCATCGTCATTACCATCATCTAATTCACCATTAGTAAATATAAATGGTGCAAGTTCTTGTTCATCACGTATATTGATTGTACCAGAATATTTTATATTTAAATGTAAAAAAGTTGAAGTTACTGTAAGTTATTTAATTATTAAATTCTATTTATTGATTATTATCTATATAGGCATGTCATGTTTATGATGTATTAGCTACTGGACGACCGGAATTACGTTTACGAGATTTAATGTTTGTTTTTAAATCATGGAGAGAAACAATTGCAAATGCCGAATTTGTTCATCAAGAAGAAGAAGTGAAATTAAGATTGAATACGGAACATTTTCCTTCATACTATATGAATGAAACAATTTTACAAGCAGGTAGATAAAGAATTAATTAGGATTTTATTTTATTCTATCTGGAGAATACTAGAGTTTAAACATTAGATGAATTAAACTATTTTTAGTAATGTCATTCAGTACGATTCTTTTAGATTAGATCCTTGTTATACTCATAAGAGAGTACATCCTAGGTCGTCTAATTATATATCTTCGGTATAATTAGAACAGCGGAAGTCTGATACATTTAAATAACAGTCTGACTGCATCACTTGTTTTTCTTCCTTATTCTAATTTGAAAATTTAGATACGAAATTTTCCCTAGCTCTATATTCAATCGAAAAAGATCCAGTCAGTCATAGGAATATAAGAAGTAAGACAAATTATTTATTAAGCATAGACACATATATATATATATCTGCTTATAATAAATGAGTTAGCTATATTTATCCCAGGATGGATAGTATCAAATAATAATTCTAGATCTAGCCTCGTTAGTCTATACAGGAAACAAACTGAATTTCGTAGTCTTCAAAGATAATTAGATCTATATTTAAGTATAATATAACTTAAACAATTTCTACTCAATTATACTTCTGTATAGGATATAAACTTCCGTGATAGTATAAGTTGATATTTGCCTGATTAGGAAATATATTATATATAACACAAAACAATTTATAATAAATTGAATGTTTAAAAGTCATTCATTCAAATAAGGACAAGAATTTAATGCAGCTTTCTTCTAGAAATTATATAGTCTAATGTTTTTGGTATTTTTCTAAAAATTTAGCAATAGCTTGTATCTTTTGTTTCAAACTATATGAATTACTATTAACAGACCTTTTTGTTCCTTTTGATATTAAGATACATTACTCAACAATTAATTCACTTCCATTGAAACGAAAAAAATACTTCAATTTCATAAGAGTTTTTCTATAAATATATTCTTCAATTTATATGCTAGTCTATATCTTTTTTTTAAACATATTGAATGATCTCATTGTAAACTTAATCAAGAATATAGAGATGGAATAAACTAGAAGTGTAAACGGAAATTAATTAAGAAAGATGTTTATATTTTTAGTAGACGGCATTTATTAATGTAGAAGTCCCTTATGAGTTTCTAGATGAATACATTTGTTTTATTTTTAAGTAGAAATATAAAAAAGCACTCCTCTAAATGATACTGTATCAAACATTTATGAAAAATTTACTTGGTGAATTTCTCAGAAATCGATTTCAGACCTATTCCATCATGTTTAACTGAGATATTCACTAAACAAGATTAAGAAATAGTTTATTGGGCTAACTAAGTACTATAAGTATAAATATTTTTGTCTGAATGCAGTGCGGTACTGAGCATCTATTTTTAACAATCCTTACTTTTTAAGTGGAAAAAAGAATAACAAGAGGAGGGTTTCATAAAATCCTTAAAAAATGAGTGCTCATTAAATGTTTATGCGTGTGCATATATAATGAATAAAAGAAATTAATTAAAAAAAACGACTCCGTACTAAACTACAGCTTGATATGCTGTTTCAAATAAAAGACAATTCAAATATAAGAAGCAGATGATAAAACTTTGCTCCAAAACATAACACTGATTTAAAAACCATATTGTTTTTGAGAAGAGGGAGAAGGCTTTAATAATCACAAACATTGAATAGAAAAAATTCATAATCTTTTTATGGTTAAATGTTAATTTTATTAGTATATAAATAAAATAAGATAAGGATATCAAGCGTCAGACAGTTGATTAATAATTAAAAACATTTCCTAGATGCACTAATTACCACGGCTCAAAATAGAAAAAAAACACATATCAGCCTCTTGATAATAATATATTGTGTTAAATATACGTCTACGAACGTGTATCATGGTAATATAGAGGCGTATAGCGTTTTTTTTACATCATGCTAACCGAACCTCGAGTATCGGATGAAAAGTTTGTAGGCTAAACGATTTTCAATAGAATATCTTATTGAATCTAGTAGGTAGCATAACAGAATTGTATAATTACAGTAATGTTTGATTCTATGATATTAAAATAAAAACTACTTTTATTATGGCACGGTCATAAAGAACACTACTTACTTCTGTCATGCATTACTTTATATTATTTAATGTAGCTTTATAAAACTTAAAAACTCTTATGAATAAAATCAAACGTTCAATAACTTTATAGTTTTTTTTAATACTAAAATATCGATTTAGAGAACTAGAAATAACTTACTCCGCAATTTTTGAATCTATTGTTTGATTAATCATCTGTTTCTTTGTTATAGCTTTTGAACGAGTCTATCTCGTAATTCGACAATTAGTCAGTATGACACAACAAGCTCGTGCTGCTTTTCAATATGCTACATTAAATGTCTTTCAAATGTCATCTCGACAAACAAGTCAAACATCGTCGAATTTATCTCAGTCATCAAATTCTCTTGCACTCGCTCAACTACAAGCAATGCAACAACCAAAATCATCATCAACTCATCGTATTGGTGGTTCTACGCGTGCAACACCTTAAAGAAGGAAAATTCTCTAAAATAAGAACCGGTGATGAATTGAGAAAAACAAAAATCAATTATAATCGAAAGATTTTTTTTTCTATTCTCAATAACATCTCGTTTTTTCTTTTGTATGAACTTATCACTTCTTTCATTTACTTCCCGACTTCAATGACAACAAAAAAAATATAGAAAAAATAAAACAAAAAAAGTATTTTTCTTTTTGTTTCTTATCTCTTCTCATCATAGTGAAATTGTTTTGTCTATTGTATATGTACGGAATCGAGATGTGCATTTTCTCTTCGAATTGTCCCTTATCTTTTATGTGTAATAAACGAAAATTAATGGTCTTTTTTTTTCCTAAATTTATTTCATCTTTCTTATTCCATGTTTATCGTTTATTATTATCAATGCTCTCTACAGTCGCACTACATCTTTTTCTTCTTCTTCTTTTTTTTGTAATAAAAACATAAGAAAATAGTAGATCCTTTGATGAAACGATATATACAACATAAGTTTTTTTGTTTTCTTTTTCTTTTAGTTAGGATATTGAATATCTCACATATATTTTATCAACACTTCTAAAAATCTTTGTGAGTATATTATGTCGATAGTGTAAAAGTCTTGCTTGTATGTCACAATTCTCATGCTTTTTTTGTTTCATGACCTTATGAATAAGTACTTTTATAGTCAAAAGAATTCATGTTATTGTATTATTGTCTGTAAAAAGTGTTATGAACACTTCATGATTTTCTCAGACGAGATACCTGCATGTTTTAGTTTATTATGCAGACTGTTCAATACCTTCAAGTATTTTGAAGAGACAAACAAAAATGATTATTCTACCTTTCTTTATTCGAATAGCGCAGTAGATAAAGATAGAATATGTCATCGATAACAAATTCTTTTCATATGCATATTTTAATGACGCAAGAAGAGTGTTCAGTACAAACAACAAATTTTAAATTATATTATTGTTTTTATAAAATATATTTTACTTCTAGGAATATTCTTTTTCTCTTATAATTAATCAAAACTAACTTAAATATTATTTAATCGAAAAAGAACTCAAGGATTTGATGAAATACTTTAAGTATAAGAGAAAAATGACAAAAATATTCTAATATAAACTCTTAGTATTTGAGTACTTTAAGTCTACAAAGATGAAAATGATGGATAGTAATTATTTTTTTTTCATGCATAAAACAGATGTTGACTTCTTTTATTCCGTCCTATAGTCTATATTTTTCTTAATAAAATAATTATAAGTTTATCATGCATGTTTATTCATTTGAATAGCCTGTGAAACATCAACAGAGTACTACTCTAGACATTCATTTCAAATGTAGTTATAATATGAATAAAACTCTTGTCTTAAGGTAATATTTATTGTTACGAATAGAGTACATTTGTAAAAATAACTATCTTTCATGTTTACCAAATATTTTATTCATAGAATAATAATCGCAGTCTATTACTTTTCAGTTGATAAAGTGTTGTGACATGCTTTAGTTTTTCTTTTCTTTATATCTATCTATTAAGATTATATTTGATAGAGTGCTCATTTCAAAAAGAAAAGAAAAAATGAAACAATTTATTTTTTGTCTTTAGATTTTGTTGTTATATAGATTTACGATGTTTGTGTTAAAAACATAATAACAATCAAAATAATAGTTCATATCAAAAATATATGCATGTCATCTCGACCATTAGGTTTATGTTCAGTATGTGATGCAAACGCTGTTGGAATTAATTTTGCTGTTCCGACATGTGCACCGTGTAAAGCATTTTTTCGGCGAAATGCTGTTAAACTTGGCGTAAGTGTATTGTTAAAAAAAAGAAATTATAGATTTATTTTTAATTTTAGAGCCGTGATTATGTCTGTCAACAAGATGGTGATTGTCTGATAACGTATAAATCTCGTCGTTTATGTAATTGTTGTCGGCTAGCAAAATGTTTTCGTGTTGGTATGCAAAAATCATTAATTCGATCAGAAGCTGAACGTGAAGCTAGGAAACAACTTGTTGAACAAAATCGAAAAAAACGTGTTCAACCTCCTCCTCGTGTGAAAACGTTAGAGCTGGTACGTTAAAAAGATTATTTATATAACAAATGCTTTTAAAAATATACTCATTTCTTATGTCATCTTGTATATACGAAGGATTTGTAATAGGCTTCATATTTATAGATATAAATGAAATCTAAATAAACTTTTTATCATGTAAAAATCAGACACTCTTTAATCATAATAAAACTAACTAGTCGAATAAATATTTTTAAGAATAGAAGAAGGATAGCATTTGACGTACCGTATATAAAGAAGAGGATTGATCTTCGATTTAGTTGTAAATGGTCAGATCGGAACATTATCTTTAGATATTTTTCTCTCAAATGAATACCACTACGACCTTTCTTCTTATGCATTGTGTAGAATCATTATTTCCCGTATTCTTGAATCTTTTCGATAATGTTGTTAATGAATGAGTTATGAGGATCATTTGATTAGATGTTATGTAGTAATTAAGATTTTTTATTCATCATAAAACTTCTAGCAAGTATATATTTAAATTTTATTTGTTAAAACAAAAAATTGAATATTATATTTTTGATTATTTTATAGATTCGACCATCAAACTTATTGCTTTTAACACATAGTCAATCAAAATCTTTATCTTTATCTGATCAAACTCTTCTTACAAATATTTCTGGAGCATATGAACGAACATGTATAGCAGCAACAAAAGTTACTTCTCCAGCGTTTCCTACTTCAAAACATGCACGTTTACATACATTTCTTAACGAATATACTGAGCGTCAAAAGGCATTAGTTAGATATTTTAAACTTATACCAGAATTTGACCGAGTATCTATAAATGATAAAATACGTTTAATTAGAAATCATTTTTGTGTAACACTTACTATTAATGAAGCAACACTTTCTTCAAGTATATCACAACAATTAATCGATTCCGTGTCATTTTTATTCGATGCTAATATATCTGCTCATCTTGTTAAATGTATTACATTGATTCATTCTTATACATCTGATCGTACGTTACTTAAACTTCTTCTTATTGTTAAAAGTTTATCAAGTGGTATAAATAGATATCGAAATGATACAGATATGGATCGAATTTATGATAATACTTTAGAAATATTTGCTGCACAAAATATTTATGTCGAATTATTATGGAAATATCTTTTATCACGTTTTCCATCGGAAGTTCATGTTGTTAAATTTTATAATAAACTCATCCGTGATCTAATGTTTACACAACGCGTTTGCTTCATGACTGAATCACATATAAATAATCGACCAAATGAAATACAACGAATGGAACCATTAATACAAAGTATGTGGCCAACATCAATCGGATTGAACAATTCAGATGATACAGATATTCACATAAAACAATTTTCATAATGTAAACAAACGCAATCTTGTACGCCAGTATTTTTTTAGAACACTTTTTAGTCATCATGATAAAAGACGAAGTGAATGAATATATTGTCCATTAATATACAGGACAATAGAAATCAAAATTTTCATTTATATATATTTCTATTGGAAATAAAATACGCATTCATTTAATGTAATTCATAGTAAATCAATATCGTATTGATGTCTATATTTTTTGGGTTCATAAAAATCTAAATCAACTTTTATTATATTTATATACTATGCAGAAAAAATTTTTCGTTTTATGAGGGTATGGGTTTAGATATCAATAGAATGAGTAATCGGACTCATATCCACACCCTCAAGATGATTGAGACATAATAATGAACTCTAGATTCTTATTGTAATTCAAAATAAATATTTTACATTGATTTGTTTGTTTATAATTTACATCTGTAACAAGCTGCGTATCTTTCTCTGATGCTTGAGCAAAAAGAGTAATTTGGCATAATGTGTTATACCAAGATAACAAATGAAGACGAACTCATAAAACTAACGAGGGAAGTACCCGAAGTGATAAACAGCTTTTAAGCTGATAT
>CAJNOI010001698.1:0-13097 GCA_905250115.1 Adineta steineri | reverse complement strand
TGAAATTTAAATGAATTATTGACAGTTAAAATAAGATCAACTTGAGTTTGTTGTGTTGCTTTTTTGATATCTTGTTGTTGTTTTAAAACACCAGAACCATAACCAAAAGCTAATGTTATTTGTTGTTGATCAATATGTCCATTTGTATTATAAGTTAAGGGAAAATTGGTAAGGATTTCAGAAGAAAAATTTGTCATTGTTCACGAGGTTTTGATGATAAACTAATTGATTTAACACCTTGACCTTGAAGTGTTGCTAATTGTGATTTACCTCGTCGAAGAAGATATTCGATGTAAATTAAATTATCTTTTGGTTTTAAATGTTTATATTGTTTGAATTCAGTACGTGCTATATCTCTTAAACCTTGTACTTGTCGACTTAAACGCATATAGTCAGCATATAGATGAAGAACATCTCGAACAAGTTTAGAACGACCGACAGTCATAGATCATCTTTAATAGAATAATGAGAAGAATATAAGTAAATAAAATATCATATTTAGTCGTGTCGTTTTTTATTTTATTATAAACATCGATACATTGAGATTTTATTGTTTTTCAATTTTTTTTCATAGATAAAGAATAACAACAAAATTAACAAAAACAAAACAATAGAATCATTCCATTTGTTCGGCTTCCGAATGTTCCTCTGTTATTGTGATTTTTGGTGCACGACGACGTATAGCATTTAATCTTTTTGTTGTTGTTACTGTTGTTCCAATTTTTGTTAGAAGTTCTCCAGCATCCTCACGTTTAGCCATTGCTTTTTGTACCATTTCAATTTCTTCCATGGGTTTGGTAGCATTTGGCGCTCGTACGAGATGTATATAATCACGTACTTCACGTAAATCAGCTGCTTTTCGATCAAGTGTACCTTGTCGAAGACTATAAAATAAACAAAATATTATATGTATTTTTTTGTAGATTAAAATTCTATTTCTACCGTTTCATAATATGATGTCGTTCTCGTTTAGTACGAATTTCTTCAATTCTTCCCATAGCTTTGACTAAATACGATATATAAGAAAAAATTATTTGATTGTTTAATTACATTGTATTCACTTACCTGTATTTTGCCATAATTCACGATCGTATTTTACTGGTTCATGACGACGTTTTTCAAATTCAAATGTTGTATCTATTGTCAAATCTTTTCCAGTAAATTTTCGATGGGCTTTTGTCCATCGTGATTTACGTGGATTCCATTTTTTCTTAAATGCACGATGACAACGTGATCGACAAAATTTAAAAATCTATTTTTTTTTTGAGTTCCAAATCAATCAAACAAAGTAGAGAAAAATAATCTTTTACTTTGCAATCATTTCGTACAAATTGAATGCCATGACCAGGCCATACAGTTGAAGAACAGTAATAGCATGTTTCGAGACGCATACTTTTAAGTGTTTTTTTTCAAGGTCTGAAAGAAGAGAAGATAATGAGATAAAAAGTTTTTATTCAGATTATATGATAGATGTTTTGTTTTATTATATTAAAGACAACGATCTCGTATAATAGAATACATATATTCAACAATAGCATTAAATATTTCAGTTCCATCTATTTCAATTTCTTTTGGATCAGTCAAAAATCCGACGGTACATGTATCGTCAAGTGTCTTATTTTGATCAAAACACATTGGTAAACCTTTGAACATTGGTGATAATTCAAAAGTCATTGCATGCGGCATTAATGTAGCAGCAAAATCAATACTAGTTCCAGTACATGGATATAGTAAACGTGATGCTTGTCCCACTCTATATGTTTTCTTCATTACACTTGACACAACTTTACTACTTCTATTAAATAATTCATCATAATTCGATACTTTTTTCGATAATGAATATGTCCATGGTAGTAACCAAAATCTTCCATAAGCATGTAAATTAAAATACGCATAAAATTTTTGATTAGAAAGTTGTTGTTGTCGAAGAAAATTGACAACACTTATGACTTCATTTTCTGATGCTGGACTTGGTCCACGATATGAATGTGAACATGCATGATCTGACGCGCCAATCGTATTATTCCATTCATAGGGAAAATTCCGATTAAGATCTATTCCATAACAAGACTGATCACCATTCCAATAATCTGAATGAGGTGTTGGTGAACGATTTTTTCTCCAAAGACGATTATCATGTCTTGAAAATTCATAACCATCTGGATTCATCAATGGTAACATATATATATCAAAATTATATAAAATTTCTCGAACTTTAACATTTGTTTTTCTTAATTTAAGAAATTGTATAAGAATATAATTTGCTACACCAATTGATAACCATTCTCGTGCATGCATACCTCCATCAATATATATAGCATATTTACGTTGTTGATGTCGACGATGACTATGACCAAGAATTTTTATAATAGTAAGCGTACGATTTTCATATGTATGACCAATTGTATATGAACGAATAAATTTCTTTGTTAATAAAGATGTTTTAAGTAAATTATACCAATCTTGTTGTTCATCATATGAGAGAAAATGTTGATAATAAGTTTGATCTAATGGATTATCTGATGGAACCCATCGTTTTGATCTTCTTTGAGATTTTTTCCATGTTTTTTCTGGATTATTTGTAATAATTCGATAGGAACCATGTAATCGATGTATAAAATGAGTAAAATCTGATAGATAATTATTTGGTATAAGAAAAACATATGTTGATCGATCATAATCATGTTGAAGAAGATCAATTAATGGAAACGATTTTTGAATATATAATAAATAATTATCTTTATGTGGAAATTTAACAAGCCAAACATGTTCTGCTTGTAAAATAGTTAAGAAAAACAAAAAGAAAATAACGATTTTTGTTTTATGAACCATGTATATGAATAGAAAACAGTAAACAATACAACAAAAAAAAGAAGACTAGTCGTACTACAACAATTAGTTTTATCTTTTTACATCAATTGCTAAGGTCATATATAGTCATTTAAAGGTTTGTACATTCTAGTTTTATTCGTCTATTTCACGTATTGATGAATAAGACCATCATGTGCTGCACTAGCACGAGATGGGATAAATGCCGTTGTTAGAAAGTATTTCATCATGTCTATAGTACATTCTTCATCGAGGATCATATTACAATGAATACACAAAGAACTGAATAAGATAAAAAAATCAACACTAAATACATATTTTTACAGTTAAAAGATCGTTCTTTTCTTCGAAGAAGAAAAAAAAAGCACCAAAAATATTAAATACAAAATAAAAGTTAACATACAAAGTTAATGACTTGATGATGCTATGTCAGCAATTTTATTTGATGTTGCTGTAAAAGAAAGTAATAAGAAATATGATATGAAATTAACATTTGAAATCGAAAAAGAATATTAAAAACTTACGTTCTTGTACACCTAATTTTTGAAGACGTAATTCAAGATCAGCAAATGGATCTGTTTCCGGTACTTTAATAACATCATCAGCAATCGGTGTATTAATTATATCGACATTAATTGGTAGACTAGTTGCTGGTGTTGGTGGTATTGGTTGTTTTAATAATTCTTCAAGTTCATCTTCTAATTCTGTCATATCAGTTGTATCATTTGTAACTGGTCGACGAAGTGCTTCATCGATTTCATTTTGTGTATCGAGCATCTATAATTGAAAGAAAAAAGAGAGAATTCGATGAAGAATTTAAAAATAAATTTTCTTACTTCATGTACTTCATCGATCATATCTTCAACTGCATCAGGTGTAAGACCATTTTTACGTAATAATTCTTTATGAGCTTGAACACCTGATGAATAAGCATTAATAATCTTAAAAAGAATAGATAGATTTTTGTTTAGTTATCATTGATAATATCATAAAATAAATATTTACCAATGATGAACAATCTGTTTGTTCAATTTGTGTTAGAACACCATTAAGATGTTCAATCATATTTTCTTTTTTATCATGTTCAAGTTCAAGTAATTTCTTTTTACGTAATAATTTCTTCGCTGCTGTACGATTGCTATTTTTTAAATGACGATAAATATCTGCAAGTAATCTAAATAAAATCGATTTTTAATAAATTTTGAAGAAGCAGAAAATTAATTTACCCTTCGATTTGTTGATCTGTTTTCTTTAATTGTTCTTCTAAACGTTGTTTTGAATGACGTAATCTAAATATATTTGAATAGGAAAATAAATTTCGTTTCTCTTTTACTTACAAAAGAACACTAGTTTCAATTTCAGTTAATGGTCGAACGATCGATGTTCCAGGCATAATAAATTTAACAACCTTAAAAAAATGTAATTAGGTAAAAATAATCATAATAAATAAAACTATTTTACTTTAACATCTTTAGCATCTCCAATATGATCTATTAAAATTTTCTTATCTTTTGTTAATGTTGATATAATTAAATTGATCGAATTTTCATCGATTAATGTACATCGACGGCATGTATCAATAAATGTTGAAAATGAAACAACACAATCAAATGTTGGAACATAAACATGAGATTGTAATGTGTCAATAACTTGTTGAGCTTTTTTCTAGAATAAAAATAAATATTTTTAATTTCATAATTAACGAAAAAGTAAATTCTTACATCAACAAGTTCTTTAATAATAAAAACTTCTTGATCAATTGGTGTTCTAGGAGACATCCAACCAGTTAATGGACTTGCTAGTTTATTAAATGTCCATGATGACCATGATTGTTGAGAATTAGCATAATCATTTGTTGATATAAGACGATTTTGTTTAGTTAATTCCTCAAATATTTTATCAAGACATTTTGGTGTTCTTCCTTTACGACGAAAACGTGAAACAATTGTTGGTATATCAATTTGTAAAAGACCATGATCTTCACAGTAATCAATTATTGTTTCACTCCAAAATTTCATTTTAGCATCATAATGAACAGCATTTAAATCACGATCTTTAAAAAAAGAAAATAATGCATCCATACGTTCATCATTTTGCCAGTCGGAAGGTAAACGATCCCAAGATTCAATTTGAGATGGTTTTGGTGTAAGTGATGTCATTGATTAATTTATCTAAAATATCACAATAGTTATTTCGTATTTGATATTCAGAGGACAAGAGTTCACATGATACAAGCAGTGCATAGAACGAATAAATTTGCAAGACATGTGATTGGTAGATTATCGTGTGAGTCAACCTCAACCAATTAAATGAATAGATTAACAAAATTTATTCTTTATTTTTTCGAAGTCCCTGTTTTTTTTATTGATCAATCTTCTATAAATAAACTATGAATTATATTTAATTATTAGATATATCCTCTTTTATTTCATATATTTACAAATCATTTTATCTATGAAAATTTCGCATTCAAGAGTTTGCTGACATCTACTGAAGATCTCATCACTATTTTTGATCATATTGTATTCGATCGAAAAATTAACTGGAGAAAATGAATAATTCATTTCAACTCCGACTGTTTTAATCAATGAAAGAGTTGTTTATAGACTTTGTAATCTTTCTACTGTAGCATGCCATACAAGGCAATGAAATATAATCTCCCAGATGAATCGATGATAGAATGATGTGAGGTAAATATTAATTTAACTGACATGTCTTGAATTAAAATAAAGAAACGCTACGAAGAAGAATTATATTAATCATTCGATAAGTTAAAAGAGATGAAAGTAAATCAAAGGGCGCTGATATCAATGAAATTTTTGTTTTGATTAATTTTTGCTACTAATATACTTAATTCTATGCATAATTAAATGAATACAAAAAGTAATGTATTATAATATCAAATGTTCTATTCAAAACTTCGACATGCTCCTAGTAATAGTATCATCGATATATCTAATCATTTCCATACAAAGAAGTTTTTATCTAAATCTAATCAAAATCAAAATCGAGCACGATCTCAAACACGAGTATCGTCTTATTTATCTCATCATCACTTATGTTCTTCGTATAGTGATGATAGTCTTGATAAAGAATTTATTGAAAATACAAAACAAACTGTTGATAAACTTTTTCAACAAACAAATTTTAATAAAATACTTGATCAAATTCAATGTACATTGCATCCAGTAATTGAACAATTTCGTCAACAAATTCAACGAAAAAATTATTTATCAAAACAAGATCGATTTAAATGCATGAAATCTTGTGCAAAATTTATTATTGAAACATTACGCAATGAACAATGCGAGTTTGATTCTCAAATCACTGAACTCTATCATTTACAACAAGTACTCGGTCATTTCCTGACAAATCCACGTACTAACAAATCAGTACAGACTAATGAACAATTAGAAACAGATATGATGCATTTACAAATTGATAATAAAAAAAAACTATCGAAAATCTCTGTTCTATCATCCGATGAACGTTCTAATCTTCCAAAGCAATCTATAGATAATTTAACTCGTCAAAAACTTTCTCATAAATCAGTTTCTAATGTATTTAAAAAACTGAATGATGATCTTCAAAAATTAAATCATGAAACACCATTTCAATCTCATTTATCTAAATATCATAAACATCATCATAAATAAAATTATGTTACTAAACAAAAACGAAAATTATTCTTTCTTTATTTGTTTTTCTTTTTCGTATCTTTGATAAAACAACAATTTAAAAATGTTCTTAACTAAAAATCGACCTGTACCTCGTCTTAGTACAACAAGTACTGGGCGTCGTTTAACAACAATTTTTTTAAAACATTCAATTTCACGTGGTAGTACTGCTACGAGTAGTATTGGTTCAATAACAACACCAAAAACTGGTTCAATTCTATCTGATTTCAATGTATTGGATGAACATGATTATGAAATAACACGTCAAGTAATGCATGATCTTATTGATGAAATTCAAATTGAAAAACCTTTTATTAGTTTTAATGAAATGTTTATTGATCAAGATACTATTATTGGTTGTTTATTACGAATATTTAATGAATATGGTAAAAATATCAATGGAATACAACGAATAACACGTGAAAATATGTTAAAATTATTAGATGATTCAGATCTATTTGATAATGAATATACATCATCAATATTTATAAATGATTGGAATAATTTACGTAAACAAATGATAAAAAAGAAAATTTATGAACGAAAAACAAAAGATTTTGATTTTTGTGGTTTTATTCAATTAATCGATATCATTAAAATTCGTTTACATAAAAGTAAAGATGAAATTTTAAAGAAAATTATAAGTTCATCAATTTATAATGATGTTATTAAATTAAAAGAAATTCAAGATAAAATTCAATTAGGTTTATTACCATCAATGACAACACTTATTAATCAATATAATAATGTAAGAAACTGAATTAACCCTTCTAAGAAAAAACAAGAAAGTCACTTCATAGTTCCTCTAAGTAAATTTTGTTAAGAATGAGCCTATTTATTATAATTACTTTCTTATTCTCGATAGTGAGCGATTATATCTGGTTCCATGAGTTATAATAACAATCTCTGAAATGCGAGCAACATATGTTCTATCATTTACATGCAAAGCGAGAAACGATGATGCTTAATGGTATTACGTTAAAATAAACAATTATGGAAAACATAAACGGAGAAGGTGGATTAATCGTGCATATTTAATAGAAAAAATGTTAGGCAATAGTAACAGAACTGGTGTAATATATCAACGTCTTTTTGTATTTATAGTCAATGACATTAAATTATGTCAACAAATCGAAAGATAATGAAGAAGAAAAAGATAATGGAGAAATTTTACCAATGTTTAGTAACGACACAGTCGGAGTCATATTCTATTATATAATATACTTGAAACTCATCAGGAATATCAAATTCTATCCAACAGATATAGATTGTAATAAAAATTTAAGAGTCTCATAAGAATAAACATCTCTCTACATACTGAATACTTATGATTAGTTTCAATGATGCTCATATCCGAGATGTTTTAATGTATTCTATATATGTGAATGAATGTTAGTTAAATTAGTATGCTTGATGAATCTCCTTTGTAATTGGTTTCCTTTTCCTTTTATGAGTCTACTATTGATGTTTTTGAATTAATAGGCGCAAATAAAAACGAATGACCGACATGTGTCACGTAAAAAGTTGAGAAAAAAAAGGAAAAAGAAATTAAAATCATCAACATCTCGTAGCAAAAAAAGAAATCGAAAGATTCATAAGAATAAATCGATTAAAACATTACAACAAAATGATGCAATCTCAACACAAATTGAAGAAAAACAACAAACAGAAGTATTATCAAAAGATGTAGCAAAACTTAAAACATTGCACATGTTTGAATCATGGATAAAACGTGATGAACTTGATGTAAGCAATTTATTTATAATGAATGAACTTGTACTCTTTATTTTCTAGAAAGAATTCATGAATAAATTATTCGAATTATTTAAATTAGCATCTGAACAATTTCAACATGGTTTAATTCAACAAAATGTACTTATTCAATGGCTTCGTGCATCACATGTTATTCCAAATATATATTCAGTGAATATTATTGGTATTTTTAAAGATTTATATTTCTTTATTTCTCACTACAATATCTTTATGTTTATAGAAAGTATTCTATCGAGTGTTTCGGCTCGTTATATCAACGTTGGTCTATATAAATTAGATACAAATACGTTTGATTGGAATGGTTTTCTGGATTGTATTCACCTTTTAGCAAAAGAAATTCATTTATCATTAAATGAATTTGTTAAAAAAATGCTTATAGCTGATGAATTTTCATTTCAAACATGGCGAACTGAAATTGAAGCTATTCCCGAAGTTGGTACTAATAAAAAATCAAATCGTTCATGGGATGCTAAAAAAGTTCTTGCTGCTGTTAATATTATGCGTGATGTTGTTGAAGAAAGTCGTAAATTACATTTAACTGATGATGAACGTAAACGTTTACGTTCACTCTATAAAGAATTTGCTACATTTGCATATCGTCGTCAAAGTTCACATTTAGAAGCACGTTTAACAAATTCTGTTTTAAGTAATTGGATGCGTGAATGTCGAATATTCGATGATAAATATACAATCAATGAGCTTGATAAAGATTTTATTTCAATATTAGGAGATTTTACATTAAATGGTGTTTATCCACAAGGCACACGTGATATTGATTTCGATGGTTTTCTTATATTAATACAAACAATTGCTTCACATAAACATATTCGAGCAGATGATTTTGTTCAAATGATTTTTGCTGGACCACGTAGTCCATTACAAAAAACAAGTGAATTCAATGAGCATATGGATCGTACAAAAATTCAGACAAGTCAAGGTATTTGAAATAATAGAAAAAAAAGAAGAGTATTAAAAAAAATAAAAAAGAACGTTTTTAAATGTGATCAATGATTTGTTTATTTTTCTTATGATGAATTGTGACCACACGAATTATTTTTCTAGAATAAAAACAAAATAGATATTGAATATTTGAATTTAATAAAAGAATTTGGTTAATCATACTTCGTATGTACGTGCTTGTTCCATTGACTGAATTGTTTCATCACGTTGCGCACAAAGTGTATTAAAATTCTTTTCTGTTCGTCCCATAGGATGAACATGATAAGGCCCGGGAATTCTTTTTGGTAAATCCCATGTTCCAATATATTCACCAAATGGTGATCGTTTTGATCGTTCTACACCTGGTAAAAGACGTCCATGATCATTAGCTACAAAACTACGGCTATCTGTTGATACTATTGCAGCTGGATGCTAGAATAAAGAAAAATTAATTTTAGAACGGTTTTCGTCTTCTTTGTTACTAACCACGCCTGGTTGAGGATCTTTTGGTACTTGATACATTTGTAAACGTTTTGGTGTAAAAGATTTTTCATATTGGGAAGCACTGTAGTTTCGAGCCATGTCTTCGTTGTAATTTTTGAATAAACAAATGATAGAATCGTTGTGGTTGCCATAATCATTGTAAAAATAAATGTTATTGTCAGAGCAACGGAAAGAGGTTCGTAGAAAAAAAAAGTATGTCGTTAGTTATCAATGTAATCAAATATAAATATATTATGATTTTAATTACTTTGTATTAAATAAAAAAGTATCAAATTTTCATTAATCAAATAATAATATTATTTATTTCTGAATTAGTCATTGGCTAATGCACGAGAGTCAAAGACAAAAAAAGAAAAAAAGAAAAGAATCACCAGAAATTTCAACATAAATGTTGGGTAACAGAAACCACAAAAAAAGAAACAAACTATCTGCTTGTATCGAGAAGAAACGAGGAAGAAAGATTTTTTAAGATTTGTTGCTGTCACATATCAAAGAATAAGAAATAATCTTCTATAGATATAGATATATAGATATGTATATAAATATACAAAAAAGAAAAGAAAAAATTAAATTACAAAAGTTCTTCATCTTCATCATTAAAATGATGATTATTAGGTGGTGATGATGATGATAATGTTTCACATCGAAATACAGGTGTACCTAATTTAATAGGTGCCGCACCGCGTATAGGTACACATGTTTGACTAAAATATTCAATCATACGTGAAACACTTGGAAATGGTCTTGAACATTCTCCAAGAATATAAACACCTGCTGTATAACATATTCGCATATGCATACAACTTTTTGTAGTTCTATATGAAAGAAGCCAAAAAAAAATAAATTCTTCATTGAAGAAAAAAACATCATTTATTTTACCTAATAGATAGTGAATAATCATTTTGATTTCCACTTTCACTTTGACGTACAATAAAACTACCAGGTGGACGTGTTTGTAAAATACTTTCAGCTGTTCGTCGTGACATTGCATAATGATACCACCTAAATAAATATAAAAATTTCCATTTTTTTTCTTCTTCTTGTGAAATGTGAGATCAACACTTACAAATAACGATCAATTGGAATTGTTGTCTCAATATCCGATGTTAATGGAACGAAGTTACGATTGTTTATCTTGTTGATTTCTATTCAAATAAGAGAGAACAAAAATGAAATTTTTTCAATAGACTAGAATAATTTTAGATTTATTTAGGTATAAAAAGCAACAACAATCTTTTGTAAATTGTTTGCTTACCTCCGATGTTTGTATTACTAATATTATTTTTATCGTCTGGTGAACATGTGCTATGTCGACAAGTACTAATCGTAGGAGAAACCATAGGAAATGGTGGTGTACAATGTTGTTTTGATTCTTCTGTACTTGGCATCTTTTGTAATGAATTTCCATTACGATTAGATGTTGATAACGGGGGAGATGAAAGACTATTGATAAGCGATGTTTGTAAAGTATCCCATGGTCGTTCATATGCTATTGGTGATTCTTGATTAGTTATCAATTGTGTTTTAGGTAGAGATGATGCTGAAACACTAGTATTACTACATCGAGTTGATGAACTTAAACGTTTAAATCTTTGTAATGCAGCCTAGAGTAAATGATAATAAAAAAAAAAAAGAAAGTTTATGACCTTTGTAAATAATCGCTTATCATAAAAAGGACCTACTTCAAATGACATAGGTTTAGTATCATCTGTTATCAATGGTGATTCAGTTGATGATGATGTTGTTGATAATGACGAGATTGTACTACTATGTGAAGTAATATTTGTTGATTCTTGTCGATTTTCTAGAAGATGTGATAGATCAACTTTAGCTGGTGCTGTATTGACTCTTTGTGAACGTTCATTTGACGGTGATGATGTTGCAAAAACAAAACTGCGTGATGTATCTGTACCCGAACGAACAATATGTGCATTGAGACAATAAGAAATTTTTTTCAGAGAAGGATCAAGATTTTCAACAATTAAATTATTGTTATTGTTATTATTGTTGTTGTTATTATTATTAATATTAAAGGATCGATTTCGAGCATTATTATTATTATTAAGATTATTATTACTAGTGCCACATTGACATGCGATATTAGTTGCTGTTGGCATTAACCCACCTGGTGGTAATGGAGGAAGTGAAGGTGGTGAAGGTTCACGAAGTGTAAATGATTTTTTTGTAGATGATGATGTACGTGCTGAACGAGTTCGATGAAATGGATTGCTGTTATTATTATTATTAGATGTATAAGATAAAGATGTTGAACGACTGTTAGTATTCGATGGATGAAGTAGAGCATCAGTTAGTGCTGTAATTGTATTTGATGTTGATGTTGATCGTTGTTCACTAAGTAATTTAAATTTTTCTTCTTGTGTTTTTAAATCCCATGGTGAACAATATGATTCGTCTACGACACCATGTGATTGAAAAGGTGAACGCGATGCTGTTGCTGCACTCATTGATGAACTGTTGTTGTTGTTATTGTTGTTAGTATTATTTGAAAAATCGGTCAATGTACGATCAATAGCATCTAAAGAGGCACTTATATCTATATAGGTATGTAATTTTAAATAATAAGTCATACATGACAGGTCGAGTAGTTATGACGGGAGGGCATACACCTCTTTTTTAACTACATATACATACGTATAATACACGCGTGCCCGTCAAATGAATAGGTGAACAGCTGCAAGAAAAAGTAACTCAGCTGAGCAGAACAAACGATGAAGTATTCCATCTATTCAATGTGCCCCGGACATTCATTATCCAACGGCGAACAGAAAAAAAACGAGAAGGAAGGAGAGAAAGATATAAATATATATATATATATATATATACATGTATACATATGTGTATGACCGATGTTGTTGCATGGTCTCTCAATGAAAACAATCTGTCTATCTTTTTTTTCTTCTTTCCAGCAAAAAAAATTGAGACGGACAATGCTTGACGAATAAGGTCAAGAACTATCACAATAGTCTAAGTAATTCTATATGCTGATTATTTCCCATTTCGTCTGTCTCATTCTATCGTGATGAGTTTGTTGTGGTTGTCGGCAAGACAATCATGCACTCGTTTTTTTTTTCACTTACGTAATTGTACGAACAGACCAACGACGATTGATTCAATTGTTGATCCGCAGAGCGGGGGAGAGAAAAAGAAAGAGTGATAGCAAATAACCGACTAATTCTTTATTTAACTCTTACACGTCTACAAAGGCATATAACACGTTCTGTTCAATCACCCGCCTTCACAATAGCGTAGTTCAGTGAGTCTCTCTCATAGCATACTACGTTTATTTTCTTTTGTCTGTTTTCAATACAGAAAAAAAAAGAGAAAACGTTCTTTATTTTACATTCTCCCTTTTTT
>CAJNOI010001696.1:0-13110 GCA_905250115.1 Adineta steineri | reverse complement strand
ACTCAACTTGAGATCTTTTCTTCCAACTGAACAAAGAATTTGAATAGCATCTTTATATGAATTATCATTTATGGTGTGATGTTTCCTCATCTTTCTACTCAAAAACTTTCCTCATACTGAACAAAATACTTCAATACAATCTTGGTATGAATTATTCAGTTGTGGTGTGTTTCCTCCACCATGCAGTGAACTCGAAATCATTGCTTGGAAGTGAACAAAATATTTGCATAGAATCTTACTCCTATGAATTATTCATTTGTCGTGTGTTGATTCAGCATGTAATGAGCACGAAATCTTTCTTTCGAAGTGAACAATATCTTTGAATCGAACCTTAATATGAATTATTCATTTGTCGCGTGTTTCCCCATCATCCAGTGAACTGGAAATCTTCGTCTCCAACTGTGAAAGGTATTTGAAGAGAATATTTCTATAACTTATTCATTTGTAGTGTGTTGCTTCGCCATGCAGTGAACTTCAAATCTTTGCTTTGAACGCAACAAAATATTTGAATAGAATCTTGGTATGAATTATCATTCGTCGTGTGGTCCTTCGTGATCTATTCAACTCGAAATTTTTGCTTCAAACTGTGGAAAGTATTTGAAACGAAGATTTGTTTGGGGTGCTCATTTGTTGAGTGCTCCTGTACCATGTCATAAAGTTGAAATGTTTGCTTTGAATTCAACAAAATATTTGAATAGAATCGTGTTATGAATTACTCATTTGTCGTATATTTCTCCACCATGCAATGAACTCGAAATATTTGCTGCGAACTAAATAAAGTACTTGAATAGAATATTCATATGAACTTTTGTTTGTCGTATGATGTTCCGTCATTTGAGGAACTGGAAATCTTTGCTTCGAACTGAACAAAGTTTTTGAATAGATCCTGCATATGATTTGTCATTTATCATGTGATTCGCCGTTATCTGTTGAAGTCGAAATCTTTGCTTCGAACTGTGGAAGTTATTTGAAATTAATGTGTGTCTGGGCTGCTAAGTTGATAAGCGTTCCTCTATCCTGTGATGAAATTGAAATCTTTCCGTCGAACTGAGCAAAGTATTTGAATCGAAGCTTCTTAGAAACTATTCATTTCTTGTGTCTTGGTCTAGCATATAGTTAACTCGAAACATTTGCTCGGAACGGATCAAACAGTTCTATGGAATCTTACTATGATTTATCATCTGTCGTATATTCCTCCACCATGCAGTGAAGTGAAAATCATTGCTTCGAACTCAGGAAAATAATTGGATAGAATCTGGATATAAATTAACAGTTGACGTGTATTCTCCCACCATCTGTTGTACTCGAAATCAGTGCTTTGAACTATGGAAGATATTTGAATAGAATCTGGGTATGAGTTATTCATTTATTGTGTATTTCTGGACCATGTAAAAAACTCGAATTTGTTACTTCGAACTGAGGAAAGCATTTGAAATGGTTGTTTGTTCTAGCTGTTCATTTGTTGAGCGGTTTTTCACGATGTAGTGAACTCGAAGTCTTTATTTCGAACTCACTGAAGTACTCCAATAACGTTTTGGTAGGAATCATTCATTTGTTTTGTGTTTCTCTATCACGTAGTGAACTCGAAATCTCTACTTAGAAGTGAACAAAATATTTGAAAAGAATCTTATTTTGAATTATTCATTTGTTGTAAATTTCTCCACCCTGCAATGGACTCGAAATCTTTCCTTTGAACTAAACAAAGTATATGAATTGAATCTTATTATGAATTATTTATTTGTTGCGTATTCCTCTAGCATCTAGTGAACTCGAAATGTTGGCTTCGAAGTTAAAAAAATATTTGAAGAGAATTTTCTTGTGAATTAGTCATTTATTTTGTGTTTCTCTACCATGTAATGAACTAGGAAGCTTTGCTTCGAAATCAGCAAAATATTTGAATAACACGTTGGTAAGAATAATTCATTTGTTGTATGTTCCTCTACCACATAGTGAACTCGAAATCTCCACTTCGACGTGAACAAAATATTTGAAAATAATCTTATTTTGAATTATTCATTTGTTGTGTGTTCCTCTACCATGTAGTGAACTCGAGATCTTTGCTTCGAACTGGTCGAAGTGTTTGACTAAAATGTTCCTAGGAACTATTTATTGGTTGTGTGTTCCTCTAGAATGTGGTGAAGTCGAAATCTTTCCTTCGAAGTCAACAAAATTTTTTAATGGAACCTTGATATGAACTATTCATTTGTCGTATGTTTCTCTGACATGTATTGAAGCCAAAAGCTTTGGTTCGAAGTCAAAGAAATATTTAAATAAAATCTTCCTAGGAATTATTTATTGGTTGTGTGTTCCTCTAGCGTGTGGTGAACTCGAAATATTTCCTTCGAAGTCAACAAAATATTTGAAAAGAATATTCTTATGAATTATTCATTTTTTGTGTGTTCATGTGACATGTAATCGACTAGAAAGCTTGACTTCGAACTCAGCGAAGTATTTGAAAAGAATATTCTTATGAATTATTCATTTGCTCTCTGTTACTTCACAATGCAATGAATTCTGAATCTTTAGTTCGAACTCAGCGAAATATTTGAATAGAAACTTGGTAGGAACTATTCATTTGTTGTGTTTTTCTACCATGTGGTGAACTTGAAATGTTGGTTACGAAATGAGGAAAATATTTGAAATGAAGGTTTGTTTGAGCTGCTCATTTCAAGTGTGTTCGGCCACCATATGGCGAACACGACGTCTTTGCTTCCAATGGAACCAAATATTTGAATAGACTCTTCATATGAATTATTCATTTGTCGTGTGTTTCTGCGCCATGTATTGAACTCGAAATCGTTAGTTCAAATTGAATAAAATATTTGAATACAATCTTACTATGGATTACCGGTTCGTTGCTCGTTCATTCACCATGTAATAAACTTGGAATCTTTGCTTCGAACAGAACAAAATATTTGAATAGAATCTTGCTATGAGTTAGTCATTTGTTGTGGGTTCGTCCAATATGTAAGGAACACGAAATCTTTGCTTCAAACTATAGGGAATATCTGAATAGAATCTTAGTATGAATTATTCGTTCGTCCTGAATTAGTTAATTATAGTTGCATGTCCGTATATCACTTCCTCGACGTGAGAAGAATATTTGAATATAGATTGTTAAAAAGGATTAAGCCAGGTATGTACTATTCAAAGACTATAGCTGATATTTTATTTCATCAACCATACTTCATCTTTGAGATTATTATTTCTAATTATTTTTATATTGAATAAATTTAGTATTTTTGCTTTGTAGGACATATGATGGTACAAACAGCAATGTGCATAGAAAATTTAACATCGCCATCAACCATCATGAACATAAAAAGACATTTTAAATTAGCTAGGTTTTTTTTCTCATCTTCTTTTATTTTTTGTTTTCTCTTTATTTATTCCTGCGTATTTTTTCTTTTTCTTTTTTGCTTTTTTATCAATTATTCTTGTGTATTTTCTTGTTTTGTTTTGTTTTGTTCTTTTATAGTTTTGCATTTCAATAAAGATAAAATCAGAAAATATACTCTTCTTTTCTTCTTGAAAACAGAAATAAATATTTACAAAAAGCATGAGCAAGGTGTTATTATGTGTCTAAGCTCAAAAACATATACTCAATTTATTATAAGTTTTGCTAAATGTTAGGGTGTACGGTTCTACAAAACAACTGCTAGACATTATCAAGTGAAATCTTAATTCAAATTTATATTAACCATTCTATTTAAAAAAGGAACAGTTTTCATAAAATTGACTCATTCAAACTATTTTTCCATTAATTATCAAAAGTCAATATCTCTTTTTAAAAGTTTATCCTACAGTGTACAACTAGAAACATATTCTTTTCTTTATTTCACAAGACAAATTTCGAGATTCCAATATTTTTCGTTGGCGTTAGTAGAGTCTTCAGCTATATCTTTTGAATAAACAGTAACAAAAACAATCATTTTTTCTTTCACGCAGTATACTGCATCATTATTCGGTTATAAGCTCCTTCTATCGCTTTCAATCGCACATGTTTTCATTTTCGAAGGACGTCCACCGTTATGAGTTACCAATGAAAGCAACGAAGCATGGCTTAATGTATACATTTCTTACTTGAGGTTACACGTGTTCAAACGAAACAGAAGAAAGAACGAAAGAAAAAAAGAAAGAAGCTTCATAGTTTTATAAAAAGAAAAAAAGACGCAAAAGCTATCGATATCAAATTTTTCGATCTGCTTCTAAAAACTTTAAAATTATCTTTTGTTACTTTTTGATAACCATTTAATTAAAAAAAACTTTTATTTAGGTAGTCGAAAAAAAGCTATTTGTATTTGTTGGCTATCATTTTCTTTATTATACTGTTGAATAAATCTTGATGATAAATCATTAATTGAAATATTATTAACAAAAACTTCGATTATTGATAATCACTTATTAATATTATATGAACAAATTAATCATATTCCACAAATATATCTATCATTATTAATAGATAAATAATTAAATTTAACATTTAAAATATGATTGCTTGATACAGATAAAGGTATATCAGAAGATCTATGTCGTATATTACATACATTTACAGCAGATTGTTTTTCATTAAAAAGTATAGAACTTCATAAAAGCTACACAAGAATATCATGATTAATTTTATAATAAATATATCATTATTTTTTATTGATCAACTTGATATTAAAATTGGTTTAAATTCTTCAATTACAAAAACATTTTATAAAATAGTTCAAAAGGAAGAAGAAGCAAGAAAATTTTTAAATATTAAAACTGTTTCGACGATGGATGGAAAATAATTAAATGAATGGAAATGATTTTAAAAAAATATATAACAATAATAGAGAATTATAAAGCTCTTATTTTTTATGTAAATATATCAAAGATATAATAAAAATATTTTAAAATGTGAATAAAAGTTAAGAGAAGATGCACTCACACTCACATCCAAAAACCTTTGAATTCATATTTAGATAAGTAATAAGATATATCAATATTAGAAAATAGAAATAGAATACAATTTCTCGAATAATTGTCCACATACGTAATTCTCTTGAATGTATATATTTTTCGTTATGATTTAAATCAAAATCCTCATTATCATCCAAATATTCAGCTGCTTCGTTATCCTTATCTGATTTTCGCATAAATAAAGCAAAAAATAAACATCACCAAGAAAACATCAATCGTAATCGTTTCTTTTTATTTGATTTTATGCTAAAGAAAATAAATAAATATGAAACATCGAAAGAATTACAACAATTATACCAATACTAATCTAATTTCATTAAAATAATTTTCATTTATTTGTTTGATCATAATAAAGAATATTTAAAAGCATTGTAGTAAAAAAGAAAATAGTCTAGATGTTATAATCTCTTGTATAAAGCACAAAGATAATTGAAGTTCATAAATAATGAATTATATATTGAGTATGTGACTAATATAATTATATGATTATTTCAATTTGCATTCTAAAGAAGAAGAAGAAAATATCAATCAGGATTATTATGTTTTATTGTCTGATTTCGATTAATAATTTGTTTTTTTCTTCAAACTATCCTTGAATACAAGAGACCTTCTATTCTATTATTAAGTTATCTTTATTTATATCATTTTGTGTTGACATATCCATGTCAAACCTACTGTTACAGTAGTTAGAAAACTACCATATTTTCACACTTTCTTTTTCGTTATGCGTTTGATTATTATAGTACCACTTCGACTAATTAATACAAGTTTCTATATACATATCTAAAAATATTGCGAATAGACAACGAGTTGAATACAATATTATTAGTCTCGAAAAAGAAAAGATACTATCATCAAATCAAATAAGAAATTCAAGGGTGAATTTGAATAACTAGACTATACGCAATTTGTTTTAGTTCATTCATTTGTACGGATGACTGCGTAATAGTAATACTTGATTACACATTAGACAAGCATCTATACATATATTTGTAGAGACGATCGTTAGAAGATAGCTGAAATGTCGACTCATACTTGATCGAAATAAAGTTATGTATTTCTTCTATCGATTATAAATGATTTGAAAACAATTGAGTTCTTTTTCTATTAACATTTATCAAAATTATAGTATCAACAAACTAAGAGAAAAGAAGAAAAAAAAGAATCCTACGTATATTATGAGACATTTCTCACCCGAAAAGAAGACAGAGTAGAAAGAAAGAAAGAAAAAATATATAGAAGAACGAGAAAAAAAGAAAACGCGTTAGTTGATAAGATTGATTTAGTAGAGAATATCGTATATGCTTATTACTAACAGTAATCATATTGGATAGTATGTTAAGAGCTTAGTTACATTTTTACTGATTATACGACGTCTATTCTATTCAAATAAATGACTACTCTATTACGTTTACATTCATCTGCTGAAGATTTAAGCAAAGATTATTTAACACCATGTAAGTTCATTGTGACTTTTTCTGTCTTTGATAAAAAAAGAAACTTTACTTGATATCATTCATCATTATTTCAACACTTATATTCATTAACACTTAATCAATAATAAAAAAAAAGATTTTAGTTAAATTTATCAAAATTCGGAAAAGAAATTTATTTGATTCTATGATAGACACTATCAATAATTATAGTAATCAATAAGAAAGAGATCTGTTTAACATCTTATTTTTATCATATCTGTTTTTTTTCATTATAATTATTCAATAATGAAACATTACATATATGACATTTAGATCGTGCCTCAACAATAATGACCAGTATTGGTATACAAGAATTACCATGTGAAGAACTTGAATATAATTTTTTAATTGATATTTTACAAGAACTTCAAAATAGTGTTATACGAAAGCCAGAGAATTTTAATAATCTTCATTTTCTTCTTCTTTTATTATATGATTCTTATGGTTATTCACGTGATCGTTATCCATTATGGCGTTGGTATCATCGTATAAAAAAAAAACTTCTTACATCTAGACATATAACTATTGATACAGATGATTCTCGTCAACATATTTTAACTGCATTAGAATCTTTAATTGATACAACTTCAACAATATCGACATTAATTGAAGAAGGTGTTCAATTAGAAGATCATTATCTTCATTCACCAGTTCATGGTCTATTTAAATTCTATACACCTTTACATACATATTTATATTTAGAACAATTGGATAAACCAATTATAAATAATAATTCTAAAATATATAATTTATTTCAACTATCAATTAAAACATTATATCGAAATGAATATTGTGATTTAATACATTTTTCAATTGCACATAGAAAAATTGATTTAATTAAAAAAATATTCGATGAAAAAGTCAATTGGTTAGATATATCAATGAATTTAACAACGAAACGTGGATGGTTACCATTACATTATGCATCTTATGTTGGTGATAAAGATATTGTTAAAACAATATGTGATACATTAACATCACCAACATCAACAATACAATTTGATCCAATATCATTATTAATACCCAATTTTAGACATAAATATTTTGATATGAATCCAAATGAATATATACTTAAAACATGCGGTGTTGAACATGATACACATACGGAACAAGAACGAAGATCTTCTCGTACACATTCATCAATGATGGATAAACGTCAAAGTACATTAACAGATCAATATTTTCAACAAAAATTTCGTTCAAATACAGATGCAAGAGATCAACCATCACTATCAGCAAGTATAATTAATAGTAATAGTAATATAACAATGGCAAATGATAATGATATACCTGATGCTGATGAACTTGAATTAAGTTCATTACCATTAATTCAACGTGATGAATTTATAGATAAAGTTTTACATATGTATGATACAAAACAAATGCTTATACCATCACCACTTACACTTGCATGTCTTGCAACATGTGGAGAACGAAGTGATTATGAAGATATTGTTAAAATTTTACTTGAATCACATCTTGTTGAATATGATGGTTTAAATCATGAATGTATTCTTAATCATGTTCTTGATTATATGCATAGAAAAGATTATGGATCATTTCAACATGTTCGAGTCTATCGTGATACAGAAACCGAAGGACCATCAGCATTTATATTCTATCAATTTGATGGTTTTATTGTTAATCAAGATGTCAAACCTCTTTCTGGTGCATTATCAGGTTCATCAGCAACATTAAATACATCAAAAAATGATGAATCAGGTGGTTCGGATGATGGTCATGCATTAGAAGTACCAATAAGTGTTCGTTGTTTTTTAACAGTTTTAGTTTTACGTGATATATTTCTTCAATATCCACGTTGGGATTTTCATTTATTACGTGAAAATATCGAAGATCATTTTTCTGAATTAGAAAATGCACTTGGTTGTCGACCAACAATACTTTATCCTGATGGTGATATAATATCATCACGTAAACGTAGTGATGTAACATGGGAAGTTATTGTTAAATATCGTTTAAGTTCGGAAACAGGTCAATCATTATTTATGCAAGTTGATTATTATTTTTTTGAATCATTTGGTGATCCATTTGCTGATGCATTAGTTAATGTTTATCAAACACCATTCTATATATCATGTATGACAGATTCAACAGTTATGATGGATACAATATTTGATTCATTTTTTAAACGTCGACATCTTCATTGTTGGGGTACAATTGCACATAAACATTTAGAACATTGTTTTGATGGTGTTTTACAAATAAAAAATAATTGTACAACATTTTTATCTTTATGTACAGCATTAAGTCATTATTATCAATTAGATGGTGATCCATTTATAGAAGAAAATTCTGCTACAATTCAACGAATATTTGTTCATGCATTTGCTTGTTGTGTACGACGTAATGCTAAAATTGAACTTGATTATTTAATTAAAAATCATGCATTAATTTATTATGATTCATGCCGTACAAAACCAAGTGATATTCGACATAATATATTAACTTATTGTGTTGTAAGAAATTTATCTGTTGTATTTGATCAACTAATGACAAATATGAAAACAACAATGTATAAAACATATCAAAATTCAACAAATCCAGATTGGCAACCACATATTGCATGGAGAGAAATTATTCATGTTATTATTGATCCTGTTTTACAACAACAACAACAAAATAATACCAATGAACAAAATGATTTTGTTCAATTAGCTTGTTATGGTGATACGAATACAAATTTTGCATCAATTGGTAGTATACCTGTACTTCATACAACTGGCGAAGAATATATTCGTTGTATTAATGCAAGAAAAAATATTATTTTAAAAGCGAAAAGAAAATTACCACGTGCATCAAGTGATGTTAATAGTAAACGACCAATGGCACGTCGAATGAATAGTCTTGATCAACAACAAATTAAAGAAGCTATTCGTCATTCAGAAGGTGTTCGAACTAATAATATTAATGGAATATCAAATGCTGGAACTATTAGTAATAGTTCAGGACGAGGAACAAATGGAAGTTTATCAAAAAAATCTCGAAAGATTTTTAAAAATGTAAATAAATTTCGTTGGGGTGGTAAAAATGAACAACAAAATTCAATTGGAACAACAAATCCACAACAACAACAACAACGAAATACTAAATATGTTACTTCACCTACAATAACATCTGTACTTGATGAACTATCAGCACATGCAGATGCTGTCAGTCTAGTGAGTAATAAAATATTTTTATCATATGATATATGTCGACTGATCCTCTTTTTTCTGTCCTTACATTTCTATTAATATGACATTGACAGGTTTTTATCTTAATTATTATGAATATTTATTGTCAGACTTTGAGACAAGAAAAAGAAAATATATATAGTCTATTACATATGATCAACATTAAGTAGAACTGTCACTATGAATTAAAAACGTTTTCGATGATGATTGATTATTCTAATGGTCTATTTCTATAATTAGATTCCATATAATAAATGCTATACCATTATTTTGAACGAAAATATTTCAGTAGAGAGAGAGACAAATAACTGACAGTTGTATTTCTAATGTTGTTTTATTTAAAAGAAAAGGTCATTTTTAGAATGAACGCATACGTGCACATTCCTAGAAAAGCAAAACATGTAAGTTAGATTAAACTAATACTGGTATTAATATTCAAAAATAATGGTTACAGAAAAAACTATTGTCGTTTATTGCTGCATGTTAAGCTTTCTAATCTAGTGAAAGAATATTTCATAGTATCTATATATGTTTTATTTTTTTTTCTATAGCCTGATGTCAATGATACGGATTCGAGTGATGGTGTAGAAAATTCAGAATTACAAGAAGTAGTTTGTTCAGCAACACCTATTTTAAATCCTTCAATGAAACTTCAACGTCGTCAAACAATTGATACAGCACAAAGTCGACAATATTCATCGCGTCGAACAGCTTTACAACATTTACAAGCAATGTTTCGATCAAATCGAGGACGAAATAAAACATTATCAGAAAGTGAACAAGAACAAATATCAATGTTAAATGAAAAACATACGAAAACTTTACAACGAACAGACAGTCTTTATGATAATAGTCTAACACCAAAACTACCAAATTCAAATGAACAACGAAAACAACATCGTATACAACGACGTTCGGATACTATAGCTATTGTATAGTCTACGGGTTTTCTTTTATGTATATAATGATATTTCTTTTTGAATGATAATAAAAAAACCGAATTTAAGATATCTCTTCAGGGTGTTTTTAATATTACTGAAAAATAAACGATTGATAAAGACGATGATAGACATGCATGCCCTTGCCATATCACTAATATATAATTAGCTTTCATCAACTCTCTACCACGATTTTTGTCGCAGACGAAAAGGAAAAATTGATTTACTCCATGTATTTTGTTGGTCATTTGGTGGAAAGGGAAGACACAAATGTTTGGTTATATAATTAACGTGGAAAATATCTTTATATAGAATTTTACGTGATACAAAATCAAAGGTAAATTAATAATATTCTTATTAATAAATTCAAAAGATTAGTCTTAAAATATAACATAATATTCACAGTAATGATTAGGTTATTGAAAAGGTTAACATCAATAAAAGAATGTGTGATTAATACAGAAGAAAAAAGAGAAAATATGTTGCTTTTTTTCGTTACTACCCTCATTCGTTTCTTCACCAAAATAAATACATAAGATTGAATAGTAAACGTGTATGTATTTTATATAATCCTTTAATTTATCTTTGTATATCATAGATTCCGATGCCTTCTCAACTACTTATCATTCCACCAAAATCACCACAATTACATAGACCATTAGGAGTATCATTGAGTGTTAATACATACTCAGAACCACGTACTCCTATTTATGAACAAACAGAATTTCCAAGTGATACTAAACTTTCAATTCCTCCTATGCGTATTAAACCGCCAAAACTTGTATTCGATAGTTTTTCTGATGCTGATGATGAAGATCAAGATTTTGGTCGTCGTCCAACATTTATTCAACGTCGACGTCAAAAATATAAAGAACCACTTGTTTCTATCAAAGAAGATAGCAAACAACAACAACAAAAACAACAACCAAGTGTTGCTGCTATTGTTTCAGCTCCAATTGTTGAATTAACAAATGGATTAATAGCATTAAATACAGCTGATTATATGTTATCTTTAAGACGAGAAGAAAGTACAAATTCAAATGATACTCAGGGTCAAACATTACTTCATTTAGCTGCTAAACTTGGTCATGAAGAAATCATGCGTATGTTAATTAGTGAAACATCACATGCTAATACATTATTAAATATACGAGGACAAACACCATTACTCTGTGCTATTGAATCTGGATCAACATCAACAGCAACATTATTAATGGAACAAGATCATCTATCATTAACATGTAAAGATAATATGGGTTCAAGTGTATTTCATTATGCAACTGAACAATGTAATGATATTGTTTTAAGTCGAGCTATTGCATTACTTAAAAGACTTAGTTCAAGTGCATCTCGAATTACTGTAAGTTAAAAAAAAACAAATATATATATGTATGTTTATTTGAATTGATATATTGAATAGGCATTACAACGACTTATAGAAAAGAATGCCAATGGTAAAACACCATTTGTAATTGCAATTGAAAAAGGTTCATTAAAATGTGTTAAATATATTTTAAGTAGTAAATGGTTACATCGCAGTGTTGGTATAGAAGATTTTATAAATGCTGATTCAATAAAAACAGCTATTGATAAAGATCAAGTCGATATTGCATCATATTTTGTATCAGATACTGAACGTTTTGCAGCTATTATACAAATACGAATTAATGCGAATGATCGAATTTATAATGTATTAGAATATTCAATTGCATTAAAAAAACCTGATTTTGTACGAATATTTATTAGTGTAAGGATTCCTGGTGAAGAACGTGAACTTTATAGATCATATAAACGTTTTTTAAAACATTATAATGTTGCGTATTCAGGTTCAAGTTATGATCAAACACCTATACAACGAATGTTAACTATGGTAAGACAAGAAATAGGTTTTTTAGGAAAGTGAAAATTTAGTTTATGTCAGTTCTGACAGGAAACTTATGAGTTTATCTTCTACAAGAAAATATCGAGTCAATCAATTAACTCTCGAGCGCTGTCCTCATTTTTTCGCACGAAAGACGTCATGTAGGGCCAATTGGATCCACATACAGTTACGCTAGAGTAATCTTGAGGGTCGGTGTGGGATATAGAAAAGTCACCGATACTCACATCCCACACCCAAACCCTCTTCTTTTTACAGTTGGATTATTAGTCATTCTTTTTCAGAAAAAAATTGAAGATAATTGCCATGATACAAAATAATTATAAAACTAATTCTATGTAAGGAGATAAACCGTCGAGGTAACAGAGGACAGATTGAACAAGAAAAAAGATCACATATATAACACTAAATATGTCACCGGGTCCGTGTGAACCTACCCCTTAATTTTTACTCTGTAAGAGGCATCGGAGAAATTTCATATGGTCTTCGTGCACTATTAGAAGAATAACGATTAAAGAAGAGATCGATTCGAAAACAATAAGTATTAACGTAGCCAAAGACAAAAATCAGCGTTGTGGACCCCAAACAGCGCACGAGGGTTAATAAATCATCTCTTATTTGAGAAAGTGTTTTTCTTTAACAGCCAGAAATGATTCCATTAGTTCCTTTATTAT
>CAJNOI010001695.1:0-13110 GCA_905250115.1 Adineta steineri | reverse complement strand
ACTCAACTTGAGATCTTTTCTTCCAACTGAACAAAGAATTTGAATAGCATCTTTATATGAATTATCATTTATGGTGTGATGTTTCCTCATCTTTCTACTCAAAAACTTTCCTCATACTGAACAAAATACTTCAATACAATCTTGGTATGAATTATTCAGTTGTGGTGTGTTTCCTCCACCATGCAGTGAACTCGAAATCATTGCTTGGAAGTGAACAAAATATTTGCATAGAATCTTACTCCTATGAATTATTCATTTGTCGTGTGTTGATTCAGCATGTAATGAGCACGAAATCTTTCTTTCGAAGTGAACAATATCTTTGAATCGAACCTTAATATGAATTATTCATTTGTCGCGTGTTTCCCCATCATCCAGTGAACTGGAAATCTTCGTCTCCAACTGTGAAAGGTATTTGAAGAGAATATTTCTATAACTTATTCATTTGTAGTGTGTTGCTTCGCCATGCAGTGAACTTCAAATCTTTGCTTTGAACGCAACAAAATATTTGAATAGAATCTTGGTATGAATTATCATTCGTCGTGTGGTCCTTCGTGATCTATTCAACTCGAAATTTTTGCTTCAAACTGTAGAAAGTATTTGAAACGAAGATTTGTTTGGGGTGCTCATTTGTTGAGTGCTCCTGTACCATGTCATAAAGTTGAAATGTTTGCTTTGAATTCAACAAAATATTTGAATAGAATCGTGTTATGAATTACTCATTTGTCGTATATTTCTCCACCATGCAATGAACTCGAAATATTTGCTGCGAACTAAATAAAGTACTTGAATAGAATATTCATATGAACTTTTGTTTGTCGTATGATGTTCCGTCATTTGAGGAACTGGAAATCTTTGCTTCGAACTGAACAAAGTTTTTGAATAGATCCTGCATATGATTTGTCATTTATCATGTGATTCGCCGTTATCTGTTGAAGTCGAAATCTTTGCTTCGAACTGTGGAAGTTATTTGAAATTAATGTGTGTCTGGGCTGCTAAGTTGATAAGCGTTCCTCTATCCTGTGATGAAATTGAAATCTTTCCGTCGAACTGAGCAAAGTATTTGAATCGAAGCTTCTTAGAAACTATTCATTTCTTGTGTCTTGGTCTAGCATATAGTTAACTCGAAACATTTGCTCGGAACGGATCAAACAGTTCTATGGAATCTTACTATGATTTATCATCTGTCGTATATTCCTCCACCATGCAGTGAAGTGAAAATCATTGCTTCGAACTCAGGAAAATAATTGGATAGAATCTGGATATAAATTAACAGTTGACGTGTATTCTCCCACCATCTGTTGTACTCGAAATCAGTGCTTTGAACTATGGAAGATATTTGAATAGAATCTGGGTATGAGTTATTCATTTATTGTGTATTTCTGGACCATGTAAAAAACTCGAATTTGTTACTTCGAACTGAGGAAAGCATTTGAAATGGTTGTTTGTTCTAGCTGTTCATTTGTTGAGCGGTTTTTCACGATGTAGTGAACTCGAAGTCTTTATTTCGAACTCACTGAAGTACTCCAATAACGTTTTGGTAGGAATCATTCATTTGTTTTGTGTTTCTCTATCACGTAGTGAACTCGAAATCTCTACTTAGAAGTGAACAAAATATTTGAAAAGAATCTTATTTTGAATTATTCATTTGTTGTAAATTTCTCCACCCTGCAATGGACTCGAAATCTTTCCTTTGAACTAAACAAAGTATATGAATTGAATCTTATTATGAATTATTTATTTGTTGCGTATTCCTCTAGCATCTAGTGAACTCGAAATGTTGGCTTCGAAGTTAGAAAAATATTTGAAGAGAATTTTCTTGTGAATTAGTCATTTATTTTGTGTTTCTCTACCATGTAATGAACTAGGAAGCTTTGCTTCGAAATCAGCAAAATATTTGAATAACACGTTGGTAAGAATAATTCATTTGTTGTATGTTCCTCTACCACATAGTGAACTCGAAATCTCCACTTCGACGTGAACAAAATATTTGAAAATAATCTTATTTTGAATTATTCATTTGTTGTGTGTTCCTCTACCATGTAGTGAACTCGAGATCTTTGCTTCGAACTGGTCGAAGTGTTTGACTAAAATGTTCCTAGGAACTATTTATTGGTTGTGTGTTCCTCTAGAATGTGGTGAAGTCGAAATCTTTCCTTCGAAGTCAACAAAATTTTTTAATGGAACCTTGATATGAACTATTCATTTGTCGTATGTTTCTCTGACATGTATTGAAGCCAAAAGCTTTGGTTCGAAGTCAAAGAAATATTTAAATAAAATCTTCCTAGGAATTATTTATTGGTTGTGTGTTCCTCTAGCGTGTGGTGAACTCGAAATATTTCCTTCGAAGTCAACAAAATATTTGAAAAGAATATTCTTATGAATTATTCATTTTTTGTGTGTTCATGTGACATGTAATCGACTAGAAAGCTTGACTTCGAACTCAGCGAAGTATTTGAAAAGAATATTCTTATGAATTATTCATTTGCTCTCTGTTACTTCACAATGCAATGAATTCTGAATCTTTAGTTCGAACTCAGCGAAATATTTGAATAGAAACTTGGTAGGAACTATTCATTTGTTGTGTTTTTCTACCATGTGGTGAACTTGAAATGTTGGTTACGAAATGAGGAAAATATTTGAAATGAAGGTTTGTTTGAGCTGCTCATTTCAAGTGTGTTCGGCCACCATATGGCGAACACGACGTCTTTGCTTCCAATGGAACCAAATATTTGAATAGACTCTTCATATGAATTATTCATTTGTCGTGTGTTTCTGCGCCATGTATTGAACTCGAAATCGTTAGTTCAAATTGAATAAAATATTTGAATACAATCTTACTATGGATTACCGGTTCGTTGCTCGTTCATTCACCATGTAATAAACTTGGAATCTTTGCTTCGAACAGAACAAAATATTTGAATAGAATCTTGCTATGAGTTAGTCATTTGTTGTGGGTTCGTCCAATATGTAAGGAACACGAAATCTTTGCTTCAAACTATAGGGAATATCTGAATAGAATCTTAGTATGAATTATTCGTTCGTCCTGAATTAGTTAATTATAGTTGCATGTCCGTATATCACTTCCTCGACGTGAGAAGAATATTTGAATATAGATTGTTAAAAAGGATTAAGCCAGGTATGTACTATTCAAAGACTATAGCTGATATTTTATTTCATCAACCATACTTCATCTTTGAGATTATTATTTCTAATTATTTTTATATTGAATAAATTTAGTATTTTTGCTTTGTAGGACATATGATGGTACAAACAGCAATGTGCATAGAAAATTTAACATCGCCATCAACCATCATGAACATAAAAAGACATTTTAAATTAGCTAGGTTTTTTTTCTCATCTTCTTTTATTTTTTGTTTTCTCTTTATTTATTCCTGCGTATTTTTTCTTTTTCTTTTTTGCTTTTTTATCAATTATTCTTGTGTATTTTCTTGTTTTGTTTTGTTTTGTTCTTTTATAGTTTTGCATTTCAATAAAGATAAAATCAGAAAATATACTCTTCTTTTCTTCTTGAAAACAGAAATAAATATTTACAAAAAGCATGAGCAAGGTGTTATTATGTGTCTAAGCTCAAAAACATATACTCAATTTATTATAAGTTTTGCTAAATGTTAGGGTGTACGGTTCTACAAAACAACTGCTAGACATTATCAAGTGAAATCTTAATTCAAATTTATATTAACCATTCTATTTAAAAAAGGAACAGTTTTCATAAAATTGACTCATTCAAACTATTTTTCCATTAATTATCAAAAGTCAATATCTCTTTTTAAAAGTTTATCCTACAGTGTACAACTAGAAACATATTCTTTTCTTTATTTCACAAGACAAATTTCGAGATTCCAATATTTTTCGTTGGCGTTAGTAGAGTCTTCAGCTATATCTTTTGAATAAACAGTAACAAAAACAATCATTTTTTCTTTCACGCAGTATACTGCATCATTATTCGGTTATAAGCTCCTTCTATCGCTTTCAATCGCACATGTTTTCATTTTCGAAGGACGTCCACCGTTATGAGTTACCAATGAAAGCAACGAAGCATGGCTTAATGTATACATTTCTTACTTGAGGTTACACGTGTTCAAACGAAACAGAAGAAAGAACGAAAGAAAAAAAGAAAGAAGCTTCATAGTTTTATAAAAAGAAAAAAAGACGCAAAAGCTATCGATATCAAATTTTTCGATCTGCTTCTAAAAACTTTAAAATTATCTTTTGTTACTTTTTGATAACCATTTAATTAAAAAAAACTTTTATTTAGGTAGTCGAAAAAAAGCTATTTGTATTTGTTGGCTATCATTTTCTTTATTATACTGTTGAATAAATCTTGATGATAAATCATTAATTGAAATATTATTAACAAAAACTTCGATTATTGATAATCACTTATTAATATTATATGAACAAATTAATCATATTCCACAAATATATCTATCATTATTAATAGATAAATAATTAAATTTAACATTTAAAATATGATTGCTTGATACAGATAAAGGTATATCAGAAGATCTATGTCGTATATTACATACATTTACAGCAGATTGTTTTTCATTAAAAAGTATAGAACTTCATAAAAGCTACACAAGAATATCATGATTAATTTTATAATAAATATATCATTATTTTTTATTGATCAACTTGATATTAAAATTGGTTTAAATTCTTCAATTACAAAAACATTTTATAAAATAGTTCAAAAGGAAGAAGAAGCAAGAAAATTTTTAAATATTAAAACTGTTTCGACGATGGATGGAAAATAATTAAATGAATGGAAATGATTTTAAAAAAATATATAACAATAATAGAGAATTATAAAGCTCTTATTTTTTATGTAAATATATCAAAGATATAATAAAAATATTTTAAAATGTGAATAAAAGTTAAGAGAAGATGCACTCACACTCACATCCAAAAACCTTTGAATTCATATTTAGATAAGTAATAAGATATATCAATATTAGAAAATAGAAATAGAATACAATTTCTCGAATAATTGTCCACATACGTAATTCTCTTGAATGTATATATTTTTCGTTATGATTTAAATCAAAATCCTCATTATCATCCAAATATTCAGCTGCTTCGTTATCCTTATCTGATTTTCGCATAAATAAAGCAAAAAATAAACATCACCAAGAAAACATCAATCGTAATCGTTTCTTTTTATTTGATTTTATGCTAAAGAAAATAAATAAATATGAAACATCGAAAGAATTACAACAATTATACCAATACTAATCTAATTTCATTAAAATAATTTTCATTTATTTGTTTGATCATAATAAAGAATATTTAAAAGCATTGTAGTAAAAAAGAAAATAGTCTAGATGTTATAATCTCTTGTATAAAGCACAAAGATAATTGAAGTTCATAAATAATGAATTATATATTGAGTATGTGACTAATATAAACAAGAGGATTATTTCAATTTGCATTCTAAAGAAGAAGAAGAAAATATTAATCAGGATTATTATATTTTATTGTCTGATTTCGATTAATAATTTGTTTTTTTCTTCAAACTATCCTTGAATACAAGAGACCTTCTATTCTATTATTAAGTTATCTTTATTTATATCATTTTGTGTTGACATATCCATGTCAAACCTAATGTTACAGTAGTTAGAAAACTACCATATTTTCACACTTTCTTTTTCGTTATGCGTTTGATTATTATAGTACCACTTCGACTAATTAATACAAGTTTCTATATACATATCTAAAAATATTGCGAATAGACAACGAGTTGAATACAATATTATTAGTCTCGAAAAAGAAAAGATACTATCATCAAATCAAATAAGAAATTCAAGGGTGAATTTGAATAACTAGACTATACGCAATTTGTTTTAGTTCATTCATTTGTACGGATGACTGCGTAATAGTAATACTTGATTACACATTAGACAAGCATCTATACATATATTTGTAGAGACGATCGTTAGAAGATAGCTGAAATGTCGACTCATACTTGATCGAAATAAAGTTATGTATTTCTTCTATCGATTATAAATGATTTGAAAACAATTGAGTTCTTTTTCTATTAACATTTATCAAAATTATAGTATCAACAAACTAAGAGAAAAGAAGAAAAAAAAGAATCCTACGTATATTATGAGACATTTCTCACCCGAAAAGAAGACAGAGTAGAAAGAAAGAAAGAAAAAATATATAGAAGAACGAGAAAAAAAGAAAACGCGTTAGTTGATAAGATTGATTTAGTAGAGAATATCGTATATGCTTATTACTAACAGTAATCATATTGGATAGTATGTTAAGAGCTTAGTTACATTTTTACTGATTATACGACGTCTATTCTATTCAAATAAATGACTACTCTATTACGTTTACATTCATCTGCTGAAGATTTAAGCAAAGATTATTTAACACCATGTAAGTTCATTGTGACTTTTTCTGTCTTTGATAAAAAAAGAAACTTTACTTGATATCATTCATCATTATTTCAACACTTATATTCATTAACACTTAATCAATAATAAAAAAAAAGATTTTAGTTAAATTTATCAAAATTCGGAAAAGAAATTTATTTGATTCTATGATAGACACTATCAATAATTATAGTAATCAATAAGAAAGAGATCTGTTTAACATCTTATTTTTATCATATCTGTTTTTTTTCATTATAATTATTCAATAATGAAACATTACATATATGACATTTAGATCGTGCCTCAACAATAATGACCAGTATTGGTATACAAGAATTACCATGTGAAGAACTTGAATATAATTTTTTAATTGATATTTTACAAGAACTTCAAAATAGTGTTATACGAAAGCCAGAGAATTTTAATAATCTTCATTTTCTTCTTCTTTTATTATATGATTCTCATGGTTATTCACGTGATCGTTATCCATTATGGCGTTGGTATCATCGTATAAAAAAAAAACTTCTTACATCTAGACATATAACTATTGATACAGATGATTCTCGTCAACATATTTTAACTGCATTAGAATCTTTAATTGATACAACTTCAACAATATCGACATTAATTGAAGAAGGTGTTCAATTAGAAGATCATTATCTTCATTCACCAGTTCATGGTCTATTTAAATTCTATACACCTTTACATACATATTTATATTTAGAACAATTGGATAAACCAATTATAAATAATAATTCTAAAATATATAATTTATTTCAACTATCAATTAAAACATTATATCGAAATGAATATTGTGATTTAATACATTTTTCAATTGCACATAGAAAAATTGATTTAATTAAAAAAATATTCGATGAAAAAGTCAATTGGTTAGATATATCAATGAATTTAACAACGAAACGTGGATGGTTACCATTACATTATGCATCGTATGTTGGTGATAAAGATATTGTTAAAACAATATGTGATACATTAACATCACCAACATCAACAATACAATTTGATCCAATATCATTATTAATACCCAATTTTAGACATAAATATTTTGATATGAATCCAAATGAATATATACTTAAAACATGCGGTGTTGAACATGATACACATACGGAACAAGAACGAAGATCTTCTCGTACACATTCATCAATGATGGATAAACGTCAAAGTACATTAACAGATCAATATTTTCAACAAAAATTTCGTTCAAATACAGATGCAAGAGATCAACCATCATTATCAGCCAGTATAATTAATAGTAATAGTAATATAACAATGGCAAATGATAATGATATACCTGATGCTGATGAACTTGAATTAAGTTCATTACCATTAATTCAACGTGATGAATTTATTGATAAAGTTTTACATATGTATGATACAAAACAAATGCTTATACCATCACCACTTACACTTGCATGTCTTGCAACATGTGGAGAACGAAGTGATTATGAAGATATTGTTAAAATTTTACTTGAATCACATCTTGTTGAATATGATGGTTTAAATCATGAATGTATTCTTAATCATGTTCTTGATTATATGCATAGAAAAGATTATGGATCATTTCAACATGTTCGAGTCTATCGTGATACAGAAACCGAAGGACCATCAGCATTTATATTCTATCAATTTGATGGTTTTATTGTTAATCAAGATGTCAAACCTCTTTCTGGTGCATTATCAGGTTCATCAGCAACATTAAATACATCAAAAAATGATGAATCAGGTGGATCGGATGATGGTCATGCATTAGAAGTACCAATAAGTGTTCGTTGTTTTTTAACAGTTTTAGTTTTACGTGATATATTTCTTCAATATCCACGTTGGGATTTTCATTTATTACGTGAAAATATTGAAGATCATTTTTCTGAATTAGAAAATGCACTTGGTTGTCGACCAACCATACTCTATCCTGATGGTGATATAATATCATCACGTAAACGTAGTGATGTAACATGGGAAGTTATTGTTAAATATCGTTTAAGTTCCGAAACAGGTCAATCATTATTTATGCAAGTTGATTATTATTTTTTTGAATCATTTGGTGATCCATTTGCTGATGCATTAGTTAATGTTTATCAAACACCATTCTATATATCATGTATGACAGATTCAACAGTTATGATGGATACAATATTTGATTCATTTTTTAAACGTCGACATCTTCATTGTTGGGGTACAATTGCACATAAACATTTAGAACATTGTTTTGATGGTGTTTTACAAATAAAAAATAATTGTACAACATTTTTATCTTTATGTACAGCATTAAGTCATTATTATCAATTAGATGGTGATCCATTTATAGAAGAAAATTCTGCGACAATTCAACGAATATTTGTTCATGCATTTGCTTGTTGTGTACGACGTAATGCTAAAATTGAACTTGATTATTTAATTAAAAATCATGCATTAATCTATTATGATTCATGTCGTACAAAACCAAGTGATATTCGACATAATATATTAACTTATTGTGTTGTAAGAAATTTATCTGTTGTATTTGATCAACTAATGACAAATATGAAAACAACAATGTATAAAACATATCAAAATTCAACAAATCCAGATTGGCAACCACATATTGCATGGAGAGAAATTATTCATGTTATTATTGATCCTGTTTTACAACAACAACAACAAAATAATAATACCAATGAACAAAATGATTTTGTTCAATTAGCTTGTTATGGTGATACAAATACAAATTTTGCATCAATTGGTAGTATACCTGTACTTCATACAACTGGTGAAGAATATATTCGTTGTATTAATGCAAGAAAAAATATTATTTTAAAAGCAAAACGAAAATTACCACGTGCATCAAGTGATGTTAATAGTAAACGACCAATGGCACGTCGAATGAATAGTCTTGATCAACAACAAATTAAAGAAGCTATTCGTCATTCAGAAGGTGTTCGAACAAATAATATTAATGGAATATCAAATGCTGGAACTATTAGCAATAGTTCCGGACGAGGAACAAATGGAAGTTTATCAAAAAAATCTCGAAAGATTTTTAAAAATGTGAATAAATTTCGTTGGGGTGGTAAAAATGAACAACAAAATTCAGTTGGAACAACAAATCCACAACAACAACAACAACGAAATACTAAATATGTTACTTCACCTACAATAACATCTGTACTTGATGAACTATCAGCACATGCAGATGCTGTCAGTCTAGTGAGTAATAAAATATTTTTATCATATGATATATGTCGACTGATCCTCTTTTTTCTGTCCTTACATTTCTATTAATATGACATTGACAGGTTTTTATCTTAATTATTATGAATATTTATTGTCAGACTTTGAGACAAGAAAAAGAAAATATATATATAGTCTATTACATATGATCAACATTAAGTAGAACTGTCACTATGAATTAAAAACGTTTTCGATGATGATTGGTTATTCTAATGGTCTATTTCTATAATTAGATTCTATATAATAAATGATATACCATTATTTTGAACGAAAATATTTCCGTAGTGAGAGAGAAAAAAACTGACAGTTGTATTTCTAATGTTGTTTTATTTAAAAGAAAAGGTCATTTTTAGAATGAACGCATACGTGCACATTCCTAGAAAAGCAAAACATGTAAGTTAGATCAAACTAATACTAGTATTAATATTCAAAAATAATGGTTAGAGAAAAACTATTGTCGTTTATTGCTGCATGTTAAGCTTTCTAATCTAGTGAAAGAATATTTCATAGCATCTATATATTTTTTGCTTTTTTTTTAGCCTGATGTCAATGATACAGATTCGAGTGATGGTGTAGAAAATTCAGAATTACAAGAAGTAGTTTGTTCAGCAACACCTATTTTAAATCCTTCAATGAAACTTCAACGTCGTCAAACAATTGATACAGCACAAAGTCGACAATATTCATCGCGTCGAACAGCTTTACAACATTTACAAGCAATGTTTCGATCAAATCGAGGACGAAATAAAACATTATCAGAAAGTGAACAAGAACAAATATCAATGTTAAATGAAAAACATACGAAAACTTTACAACGAACAGACAGTCTTTATGATAATAGTCTAACACCAAAATTACCAAATTCAAATGAACAACGAAAACAACATCGTATACAACGACGTTCGGATACTATAGCTATTGTATAGTCTACGGGTTTTCTTTTATGTATATAATGATATTTCTTTTTGAATGATAATAAAAAAAACCGAATTTAAGATATCTCTTCAGGGTGTTTTTAATATTACTGAAAAATAAACGATTGATAAAGACGATGATAGACATGCATGCCCTTGCCATATCACTAATATATAATTAGCTTTCATCAACTCTCTACCACGATTTTTGTCGCAGACGAAAAGGAAAAATTGATTTACTCCATGTATTTTGTTGGTCATTTGGTGGAAAGGGAAGACACAAATGTTTGGTTATATAATTAACGTTGAAAATATCTTTATATAGAATTTTACGTGATACAAAATCAAAGGTAAATTAATAATATTCTTATTAATACATTCAAAAGATTAGTCTTAAAATATAACATAATATTCACAGTAATGATTAGGTTATTGAAAAGGTTAACATCAATAAAAGAATGTGTGATTAATACAGAAGAAAAAAGAGAAAATATGTTGCTTTTTTTACCCTCATTCATTTCTTTACCAAAATAAATACATAAGATTGAATAGTAAACGTGTATGTATTTTATATAATCCTTTAATTTATCTTTGTATATCATAGATTCCGATGCCTTCTCAACTACTTATCATTCCACCAAAATCACCACAATTTCATAGACCATTAGGAGTATCATTGAGTGTTAATACATACTCAGAACCACGTACTCCTATTTATGAACAAACAGAATTTCCAAGTGATACTAAACTTTCAATTCCTCCTATGCGTATTAAACCGCCAAAACTTGTATTCGATAGTTTTTCTGATGCTGATGATGAAGATCAAGATTCTGGTCGTCGTCCAACATTTATTCAACGTCGACGTCAAAAATATAAAGAACCACTTGTTTCTATCAGAGAAGATAGCAAACAACAACAACAAAAACAACAACCAAGTGTTGCTGCTATTGTTTCAGCTCCAATTGTTGAATTAACAAATGGATTAATAGCATTAAATACAGCTGATTATATGTTATCTTTAAGACGAGAAGAAAGTACAAATTCAAATGATACTCAGGGACAAACATTACTTCATTTAGCTGCTAAACTTGGTCATGAAGAAATCATGCGTATGTTAATTAGTGAAACATCACATGCTAATACATTATTAAATATACGAGGACAAACACCATTACTCTGTGCTATTGAATCTGGATCAACATCAACAGCAACATTATTAATGGAACAAGATCATTTATCATTAACATGTAAAGATAATATGGGTTCAAGTGTATTTCATTATGCAACTGAACAATGTAATGATATTGTTTTAAGTCGAGCTATTGCATTACTTAAAAGACTTAGTTCAAGTGCATCTCGAATTACTGTAAGTTAAATAAAAAACAAATATATATATATATGTATTTTTATTTTAAATGATATATTAAATAGGCATTACAACGACTTATAGAAAAGAATGCCAATGGTAAAACACCATTTGTAATTGCAATTGAAAAAGGTTCATTAAAATGTGTTAAATATATTTTAAGTAGCAAATGGTTACATCGCAGTGTTGGTATAGAAGATTTTATAAATGCTGATTCAATAAAAACAGCTATTGATAAAGATCAAGTCGATATTGCATCATATTTTGTATCAGATACTGAACGTTTTGCAGCTATTATACAAATACGAATTAATGCGAATGATCGAATTTATAATGTATTAGAATATTCAATTGCATTAAAAAAACCTGATTTTGTACGAATATTTATTAGTGTAAGAATTCCTGGTGAAGAACGTGAACTTTATAGATCATATAAACGTTTTTTAAAACATTATAATGTTGCATATTCAGGTTCAAGTTATGATCAAACACCTATACAACGAATGTTAACTATGGTAAGACAAGAAATAGGTTTTTTAGGAAAGTGAAAATTTAGTTTATGTCAGTTCTGACAGGAAACTTATGAGTTTATCTTCTACAAGAAAATATCGAGTCAATCAATTAACTCTCGAGCGCTGTCCTCATTTTTTCGCACGAAAGACGTCATGTAGGGCCAATTGGATCCACATACAGTTACGCTAGAGTAATCTTGAGGGTCGGTGTGGGATATAGAAAAGTCACCGATACTCACATCCCACACCCAAACCCTCTTCTTTTTACAGTTGGATTATTAGTCATTCTTTTTCAGAAAAAAACTGAAGATAATTGCCATGATACAAAATAATTATAAAACTAATTCTATGTAAGGAGATAAACCGTCGAGATAACAGAGGACAGATTGAACAAGAAAAAAGATCACATATATAACACTAAATATGTCACCGGGTCCGTGTGGACCTACCCCTTAATTTTTACTCTGTAAGAGGCATCGGAGAAATTTCATATGGTCTTCGTGCACTATTAGAAGAATAACGATTAAAGAAGAGATCGATTCGAAAACAATAAGTATTAACGTAGCCAAAGACAAAAATCAGCGTTGTGGACCCCAAACAGCGCACGAGGGTTAATAAATCATCTCTTAATTGAGAAATTGTTTTTCTTTAACAGCCAGAAATGATTCCATTAGTTCCTTTATTAT
>CAJNOI010001693.1:0-13123 GCA_905250115.1 Adineta steineri | reverse complement strand
TTACCTATTGATTGTCGTGATAGAGAAAATTCAACTGCATTATTACTTTCATCTGCACGTGGACATTATTCATGTGCGGAATATCTTTTAGCTAATGGTGCTGATCCAAATGCTCGTCGTATAACTGGAGCTTCTCCACTTTATTTTGCTGCATCATATCATCATACACGTATTGCTGAACTTTTAATAAATAAATATAAAGCTATTGTTGATTTATCAACATTCGATGGTTCAGCACCATTACATGTCGCATGTGAACATGGTTTTGCTGATATTGTTCAATTATTAATAGGTGCACAAGCAAATGTAAATGTTAAAATGAATGATGGTACAACTGCTGTTATGTTAGCATGTCAAAATGGACATTTATCTATTGTACAAATGCTTGTAGCAACTGGCCAGTGCAATTTAACTATGCAACGTTTAGATGGTGTTACACCATTATTTCTTGTTGTTCAAAATGGACATGAAGCAATATTTGATTATTTAAATGAAAATATTGAAAATATTAAACCAACAATTGATTTAGCTCGTGAAGATGGTGCAACACCAATATTTAAAGCTTGTCAAAAAGGATATGATTCATTGGTTACTAAATTGCTCAAATTTAAACCAAATCTTGAATTACTTAAAAATGGAGAATCGGTTTGTAAAAGACTTATATTCTAATTATGGCCATAGTATTTTTTCGAAAGAGTTGAGTATTTGTTCACCAATACATCGGGTCATCATTAGGATGTACTCAGAATTTAAGCTCATAGAGATATGTACTTTGCAATATAATCTTCCAGACTAGTTATTAGAGTAGCGACTTGTTTGAAACTTGATCAGCTCTAGAAAAACACATCCGTTTGTTCTGAATATTATAAAACATACTGTTAATGATACACCATCTGATCGAACATATGTTCTTTAATTCTTTTTGAAATACGATTTACGATATTAAATAATTATAATTTCATAAAATTAACTTTTTATCCTTGACTAAAGATAAGATCTAAACGATTTCAATATTTCTTCTCGGACTAATTTCGATTTATGGGGTAGCATGAATTTGGCAGTACTGACTTTTGGCAATTGCGCAAGAAAGTCCGTGCTGCGAAATTCGCATTCCCCGATTTATGTTGTTTTCTATTTATGATATTAATTAAGATGTTTTTCATATTAATTTTAGTGTTTACATGCTGCAACTATGTTTAATCATGCATCAATTGTTCGTAGTCTTGTTGATAATGGTGCTAATCCATTATTAAATAATTGGGAGGGTATGACCGCTGTTGATTTAGCTAAAGAAGCTCAAATACAAGATATACTTGATTTATTAATGAAAGCTTTAGCACCTAAAATGAGTGAACATGGTCGACAATATTTATTACATAAAAGTACTCGACGAAGTGATGCTGATTTTGATTCAGATTTAGTTGAACATGAAGAACGTGATGAATGGAAATTATATAAAAGTTTACATTCAGCTGCTGAACTCGAACGTTTAGAAGAAGAAATTGAACATACACCAATTCTTCCTGATTTACCAGCTGCAAAAGGAAAGCATGGTACAGTTAAAAGTCATCGACCACATCGATATCATTCAACATCACAAAAATAAGTTTTAATGTTATTATCAATCGAACACCTTGTTTTAGGATAGAAAATTTATTACGAATTAACCAAATTAGCACAACGGATGAAGATCAAAAAAAAACAAAAATAAGCACAGACATAATTGTTCCATGTTCTTTGCATCCTATCTTTGTTCGATTAGCAAAAAAAAATATTTATTCATTTGTTTATTGTATGAATTACCTTGGAGTGATAAGACCATTTTCATTTAATATTAAAAGAAAAAAAATTATAGAAAAAATTATCATTTCATTCAGTGAATAAAGAAAAACTCAAAATTTCAGCTTGTAAAAGTTTGACTCGAACGACTGGGATACATATTGAATGATATATCACTTATAGTTCTGCATGTTTTACTAGTAAAATTTAATGTCATCAATTGCTGTTTCACTACAGATTCATTACATTATTTATCTTAACAGACTTATCCATCAATAATATATATGACAAGGTAACATCCTTTAGAACGATTCATTGACACACAAATGCACTTTGAGCGAGGTTCGATGATTCGCAACATATTTTGATTTGATATTAAGAATTAACCAATGAAAATATCGATATACCTATCTGTTTGTTTATTCTCTTCATTGATTTTTGGAAACTTATTCAACTTTTAAAATCGAAATCTATATTTAGTTTATCTTTTTTGTTTAAGATTCGTTCTGTTTATTATACAGAAAAGTAAGGAATCAAAATGGTTCAACGATTAACTTATCGTCGTCGTCTTTCCTATAACACCAAATCAAATAAGGTTAAAATGTAAGTTTTTATTATATTTTATTACAAAAAAATAAAGACAAAAATCAATTTTGTATTTAGAGTTAAGACACCCGGAGGTAAATTGACATATCAATATGTAAAAAAACGAGGAACAGTACCAAAATGTGGTGATTGTAAAGTCGAATTACCAGGAGTAAGTTTTTATTAATGATTTCATATTTAATCTATGAATTTGTGATTTAGATTAAGGCATCTCGTCCAAAACAACGTATGTCAATGACCAAACGATTAAAAACAGTATCACGTACTTATGGTGGTTCACGTTGTGCTAAATGTGTTCGACTTCGGTAATAAATAACCAAATTCTTTTTCAAATAATGAAAAAAAAACACAATTTGCTTTTTTAGTATTGTTCGAGCTTTTCTTATTGAAGAACAACGTATTGTCGCTATGGTTATGAAATCAAAGAAAGGACCTGCAGCAGAACCAGCAGTACCAACACCAGCAGCCGGTCAAAAATCGAAATAAAAAAAATAATGTTTTTGATTGATTATTAACATTTGTTTTTTTTCTCTCATTCGTTACCAACTTGATATTTGAGAGATTTAAGAAAGAATAAAACATAAAAGAAACAAACGAATATGCGAAATCTCGAAATGATATCGTGTATAATGAATATGTTTAGATCGAATTATCTATCATATCATTTGTCTCTTACTATGCATACATTTAGTCAACTATATTTGATATCATTATAAGATTGGCTAACTAATCCGTATAATTTTTGAGTAGTTCTATATATGTATTTGTATGAATCTAGGAAATGACCACATGAAAATATTTACAAAAAAAAACCAGATGTATTCAAACTAAGTGAATTGAATGATTAAGACTATCTGTTTCTTATAAAGTGAATAGCAGTCACATTATTTAACTAATAGGGATATGCAAAATATTAATTTTAAGTTGAGTGTTAAAGTTGTGTATGAGTGACAATGACTAATCTTAGATAATTTTGGAATGATTTTCCGGATTCTAATGTATTGAATTAGAGATACTTTCAAATATAAAAATCTGCTGTTTGTTTGTTCTTGGACTATTAAATGTTATGCATAATTTGTAATGATGACGCGATTCTAGCTGTCTTTTCTTTACTCTTTTTATCGTAAAAGTGAAATTGTCGAAATTAAGTTTTCGTGAACATTTAGTGAAAGAAGAATGAACAGTATATTTAACAATGATGAAGAAGATAATTGAATGTTTCAGGTAAAACATTCTAGTACATCTAAATTTCAAAAAAAAACACGAATATTTGACAGAGTTATTCCATCTCTCATAACATTGTCTAGCTAATTTAAATGAATTAAAGATAATGTTAACAATTTCTGATATGTATTAATGACAATGCGATCATTGATGCCTATGAATTATGTCTGCTGAACTTTGTCTTTGTTTTGTGTATAGGTGCTGGTTTAAACAAGATTTTTTTATTACACCTAAATACTGATGTTTTTGTTTTAGTGATCTTTAAACACACGTGATAAATCTTTATATCTATGTTGAAAATAGAAAGGACAAAGTACTTCTGCATTCTAAGAGAATAACTAATAGATATCTATTCTAAGAAATACTGTTTGTAGATTTAAGATCAGTAATTGATCTAATATCAATAAGAAAAAAATTAGATTATTGCGCGGTAATGTTTTGATAGCATTTTTGAAAGAAATTAGTGATTTGTCACGTTAGTATTGAGAAAGAAAATGGAGATGTATATCATATCGAAGTCTTACATGTTTTTCTATTATCGTTAGTCATTATAAATTTGAACTATTAGTGTGAATTCTTTTACTATAGAGTTAGAACAGTTCATCATTTGTCCTTTATAAAGCATAAATAACAAGCTGATACCTGTTCTTCTTTATTTTAATTTTTCTATTAGAAAAATTTAAACTCTCTTCTATGTTTTTCGTTCATGGATATCGATTTTGGTATATTTTCTGTTGTTCATATTATTAATCTTTCTGCTAATATAATTTTTGCATTAATATATATGATTCCAATTCTATTTATTCGTCGTTTTCACCAACATAATAATATACTTACACTTAATGTATGTCTTGCATCAATATGCTGTTGTCTTTCTTGGCTTCCTTTTCGTGCATTACCGTTCATGGAGTACCCTTTAGATTTTATTCAAAGTACTGGGATTTATTTATACATTACACAAACAATATTTACAATTCAAGTACCATTTAGTTTTGTAGCAACATCAATTCATCGTTATTGTTCTATAGTTTATCATACGAAAAGTTTTTTCAGAACTAAACGATGGATTATATTATGTATTGGATGTCAATGGTTGTTTGCATTTATTTTAATAATACCAAACTTAGTATGTATAAAATTGGTAAGAATATTTACTGACGTATTAGTTTAGTAGTAAGATTAAAGAATACCTTAATACGTTAGCTGAATACTAATAGTTGTCATGTTTATATGAACTTTTTATAAGTAACTATTTACTAAAAATAATATAAATTATATTTTTATTATTCTTTAGCCTTGTGGTAGATCATTGTGGTTGTCTATTTCTTATTTTGTTGGTACTATAATAGTCTCTTCAATGATGTGTTTGATTATAAATGTGCTTATATATCATTATGTTCGAGCTTCATCTCGTCGTGTTCAACCACAAGCTATTTCCGAACATATTCAACAAACAAAAATTAGCCGTCGTGATATTTATTTATTAAGACACATGATCTTAATGTTTTGTGTATTTGTTGGAGGATGGGCTCCTGTATTTATTATACCAATTATAAGTCATTACATACCTATTCGTCCAATAGTATCTTCAAGTATTACAGTCATATGTGAAGTTGCATTATTGATTGATATAATTGACTTATTTCTGTACAATCATGAATTAACAAAATATTTAAAATATTTATGTGTACAATTTTTTCATTAGAAAAAGATGTTTTATTGATCTTCAAAGATTTTATTTTGCCTATTAATAAAAACCAATATAAGAAGTCAAATTGAATGTCAATATATAGGGGAACCGGAATGATGAGCACAAGGATACTTAAGCACACAAGCATCTGAGTATGGGTGAGGGCACTGACCCGCAAAAGATGACATCGATAGATTCCTGTATCCATTTCGATTCATAGTTGCCTTGACTTTCTTTGTTCTCGTCGATATTATGGACCTAAACACTCATGTGCTTATCGTTCACTGACCCATTGAAAAGTTAGACGAAGCCGTATGTTCGCGTAATATCACATAACTTACTTCTTTTCTATTAAAATATTAAAAATATTTTAAGCTTTTGACAAACGGTTTTGTTTTGTTTTTTTTTATAAATTTTGGTTCGAAGATTAGCAAGAAAAGAAAATGTTAGAAATACAGAGAAATAAATCAATAGAATGAAGGAAAATCACGAATAACAATAATATTACGTCATGATAACAGTAAGTTAAAAACTAGCCATCGATAAATAGCAACAATAAATATATTTTATATGCTGTTAGCGTAATTTGATTTTAAAGAAAAAAGGCAAAGACAGACATTTAGTGTTGTTCAATGATAATAATCAAAAAGAAAAAATACAAGTGGAATAATTGTCACCAATGGAATCCGTTTCGAATAATTAAGGCAATTGAGTAAATGTAAAACCTTTATCTCCGGCTGAATTTACTGGAGGACCATTAGGTACTGGTGGTCCACGATCGTTCGCACCTGATACACCAGCTCGACTAAGCATTTCTTCTCTTGATGCTCTAAAACAATAATAAAATGCATGAATGAGCTTAGTAATAATATCGTTTTTTTAATTACTTTTTGCCAACAGCTAACATGAATTGAATAGCTCCGTTAACAAGTAAACAAATGAAACCCAATACAATGCTTACCGATTGGCATAGAACAAGTGGAAGAAGTGGTGGTCTAAACGATGCATAAAGAAATTTTATCTTTCGTTTTCTCTTTGTCAAACAAATCGAAATCGAAGAAGCAATTCAAAAGTAGAAATATATCCTTCTTCTGCTTTTTTTTGTTAATATCTGACTAAAAGTTATTCTAGACATTAGTAAGATTGAATTTTTTAGTTCTAATTAAAATAAATTTAACCCTAATCCCCATTTAGTCAACTAACATTGAATAAATCATAGCTTTTTGCCATGTTGGACGTCTTTCAGAAAATTTAGCAACTGGTTGAGTATATGAAACAAATTGACAACAAATTGGTACTTCGAACATAATCATTGAGAAACCAAAAAATCTATAAAGAAATATAATCTATAGTTATCAATAGGAAAAGAAATTAGTATACATCATTAAAACACCAGCTGCTATGCATGAAGCCGATACGCTAAGTGCGCCAAAAACACCACACACCATTGCAACTATAAAATGAAAAGAAAAAGTAAATTAAAATTTAGTTTTTTAAAGAGAACTTACGAATGCCAGTAACAATGGCTACAATTCGAATAAGCCAACGAAACCAAAATGTTGTTCCTTCAGCTTGCGGTTGTTGATTGTCGATATTGACTGCTGTTTGAAAAGCACTCATGGCTTGTCCAGCATAATTTGCTGTTTGTGATGCTTGATTTGCATTGAAATTCATTTTTGATTAAAAACCAAAACTAAATAACGAACGAATGAACGATAAATCATTTTGTCTTACGAAAATTTGATGCTTACTTACAAGGGTATATGACTCAAAAGATATCCTTGTTTCACAACTAGATATTCACGTGTATGTGTATGATATGATGTGTGAGAAAGAAAAAAAGAATAAATATTAAATAATGGACTTTCATTTGTATGATGACTCGTCAAGAAAGAGTGCGCCACATGATTTGTCTATAGCTCATTGATTGTAATGCATAGCATTCGTCATACATCTATTACTAAGAGTGGACAAAATAATATTTACATAGGAAATTTTTTTATCAAATTTTCTGGAAGAAATTCTAAGTTTTACAGCAAACTATCAAACAAACGTCTAGATGGTGATCTGATTGTCGTAGTTGTTCTAATGTATACTGAGAATTTGAGATCTAAAAGAAATCTTAACTCCTCAGATTCATCTAGACAATATAGAACAACTGGTAATAAAACATTCAAAAAATAATCCGAATACTTCCATTCGATTTTAATCAAACGAACTAATTTTTTGTCATTCATGAAATAATGCTTAACGTTGTTACTCAAAGGAGAGATGTTATAGAATATTATAATTGGCTTCAAAAAAAGAAAATCATTTGTTTATGAACTCCTAACTATCTATGTGTGTGGACGATAATTTTAATTTGACTAAAAATATACTAACAAACTAATAACAAGTATATTTGACGATTACTATAATAGACTGAAATTAATAGCATCTGAACTAATTCTGAATATTCGACATCTGGAATTCGTAATATATAGAACCCTCAGTTAAATGCGCAAAAATGCTACTACAACATATCTTATAATTATGGTGCTTTTACCTATAGAAAAGCTAAAGAATATCTCAAAACATACGTATTGAAAATCGGAGAGTTTATGTGTCTATAAAATATTTTGCAGAAAATATATATTTTTTTTGGCAGATTAATAACTAGCGTCATCAATCGAATATATTTTCTATAAGCTCATAGACAATCCACAGCTATTTGCTTCCGTTTAAACATGTACGTATATGACTCGTGCAGCTGTTAAAAAAATTCATTTTTTTCTGAATAAAGATAAAATATGTCGTCAAATACTAAGACTCGGTGCATTATTTTTTATTTATTGTTGACAACCTTTTGCGTTGGTTCACAAGATATATATGATATGTTCAATGATGTAAAAGATCAAGTTATTGAAAAAGTTGATTATGCATCAACAAAAGTTAAAGAAAAAGTTCAAAAACACGTACAGAAACTTGTATGTCTTAAATTTCTTTTTCGTTCATTTTGTTTTAATTAATATATTAAGTATTATAGAAAGATGGTGGAACATGTTCAGCAACACACACAACTGAATATCGAACAGTATTAACTGCATATCGTCATGTAGTAAAAGATTGGCTTGAAAAATTTCCGGTAAAAAATCTTCGTTCTATTTTCAATTGAGACTAATATTTTAAATTGTATATATTTAGTCAAAAGATGGTAAAGACTATCGTCTATTAGTTGAATTATCTGCAAGTGAATTCGATCGACTTAATCAATTTGCTTCTTCGACACGTTATGAAGAAGTTTGATTTAATCGATTTCTAATTTTTATTCTACATCATATATATTTTATTAGAAAGATGTACTTCATGAAATTCATGTAATATCTGATCTCCTCAAACGTATGGTATATCAAATAGAAGATACAACATATGTTAATAGTTTATCATGGTCAGGATGGTTACGATCATTTGATATTAATACAATAATTAAAGTAAATATTAAGACTTGTGTTTTCATTATTCTTTTAATACAGAGATTTATTTATATATTTTAGAGTGTTCTCGTTCTAATCAGTATTGGAGCAATAAGTTTTATTAGTATTCGTACTCATCTTCGTCGTGGTCGATGGTTTACAACATTTTTTATCGTTACATTTATTGTTTCTGTTATACAAAATTGGTATACACTTTATCAAGTTAGTTTATTCATTTTTATTTATTATAATAAAATTAAATGAACTTATTATATATAGGAAGCACAAGCAAAAGTTGATGAAGTTCTTATGAAAAAATTACCAAAACATTGTCAAGGTCAATCAATGGGTTTTTTTGATATGATTAAATCTAAACTTGGAAATTTTGTTCAATTACCAACAAATGAATGTTTAGAATATCATAAAGCATTACGTGCTACACCTCATTCACAAGTAACACCAGTTCAGGTAGCATTCTCTTTTGTTGATAGAACAATAATATTTGATTCTTTTTTCTTTTAATTAAAGGCTTTATCAATGACTTTTGCTCAATTATTTGTTACACCACTTGGAACAATAGGTGAAAGTTTATCACAATTTTTTGCTGGTACTATGCGTCATGTACCTTTTATGCTTTGGCCAATTATTATTCTTTTAATCTTATTTATTGTTCTTGTTCTTATTTTAATGTATTCTCGATATGAAATACATTTACCTTTTATGATGGGTTCTCTTCGTCCATCTCCTCATGCAGCTATATCAAGAACAACGCAGATTATAGAACAATTAGAAGGTTCATCAAATAATGCTTCACATGCAGCTTTACCAAGAACAACACGTACTACAGAGCAAATAGAAGATTCATCTGATAGATCTCCTCGTGCAGCTTCTCCAAGAAGAACGCATATTACAGAGCAGATAGAAGATTCATCGAATAAATCTCGTCATGCAGCTTTACCAACAACAACACACATTACGGAACAAATAGAGGATTCATCTAATAAATCTTCTCGTGCAGCTTCCCCAAGAAGAATGTATATTACAGAACAAACAGATGATTCACCAAAAACATCACCAGACATTGGCTTTAAACAGGAATTTCTTCCTAACTGATATTTTTCTTTCTCTCTGTCTTTGTATTTTTCTATTGCAGTGATATATATATATAGATGTATTTTTCAATTAAAAACTAAATATTAAACTAACCATGATACAATGTGACTCACTAACAAAATATATTCTTAACGTTAATGAAGTCACTCATATCAAATCAAGCATTTAAAATCCTACGATTGAATAGACATAACTGATTTCTGACCAGAAACAATTTTATTGAAAAGGCTTGAAAAATCATTTATAGATTTAAACTATCCAACTCTGAAAAAAAGGTTAGCATTTATCAGTATAGTTTTTTAAAACATTCGATATGTGAGACTGATTCTACTAGAAACCTAGAGACACATTCATATTCCTGGTGGTAAATATTCTTTCGAAACTCTAACTTTCTAGTACCTAAGATGTTGGAATATTTGTGTCAGAAAAGGCAAGTCTATTTTATAATAAACAGAAGCTACCAGACACATCTAACACACTACAGATAACGATCAGTAACATTTTATTAAACTTTTAAGAAATATGGTACAGAAGGATCAACCAATGTGAAAAAAGTGTAGACTTGAAAATGAAATATTTAAGTAACGTGAGAGTGAACGGGTGTGGGTGTGGATAACTAATGAAGATCCATCCACACCCTCACCCTATAAACGAAAAAGAGATTATAATCTGCAACTGCACTGCAATTTAAAATGTATATTAGACCTAAAAAGATATTTTGCAGTGGAAAACAGAATCTTATATAAATATTCCGTTCAGTTTCTATATGTTCCTTTTGTTCGCAAAGTGCCGCAACGAAGCCGGGAAATTCATCTGTTTTATATAGATAACAACTGATCTTTAGAATAAAGCAACATTCTAAATGTTTATCAAGCTTTGAGTTAATACGAGATTTCAATGGTTTAATCGTATTAGCGTTGAGCTTTTCGAAAAATATTCTGAGTATCTCGATTTAGTTGCGGGTGTGGGTGTGTTTGGATCTCACTTAAACCATATTCCCATTCACACATATTCACTTCAGCACATAAACATTTGCAAGATGCAGAAGATTTAGACACAAAAGTTCCGAAAATAATTATAGGTGAACTCTTATTTCTAGGCATTAGTTCATTTAAATATATTTTAGTAGCGCAAGTACTCGATGCTGTTCGAGATAATTTGATAGTACATATTTGGCGTATGAAAAAACAACGTTTCTATGGTCTTTTGTCGATTATTGGTCTGTGATATGGATCTTTTTCTTCTTCATCACTTAGTATTTGGCATTTTGGAATTTTTATAAATATCTTTTTTCTTGAAGGTGTGGGTATAAGTATAATATCCATCATACACACCCTCAAAATAGTTTCAGTATCATTCCAGGAAAAAAAACGTTTGTTCTCGTTCTCACTTTCTTTCTCGGAAAAAAACTTGTCTGTCTTCTCCGTCATATTCTGGTTTCCAGAAGAATTTTTTTACCTGCATTAGGTCATTCTCCTTCATGAGCAAAAGTTGTTTTTCTTTGTTCTTATACTCCCTTTCTCGGAAAAAGCTATTGCTATTTCCGTAAGAAAAGAAATAATTTTACAGCTTGAAAATAGGTAGTAGATCTGGCGTTGCTTTTTATCTTTCAGCGCACACAGATAAAGATCGAAGATTGTTTCAAGTATTTATCTATTCAACGGAGTTTTCAACTACTTGTCAAAGTAAGGGTGAGAAAAATAATCTCACCCTTGTGTACATCAACTATAGTATGAAGGAAATAATCCAGTTGCGTACGGTCTGTATTTTGAAGGGTTGATGATCAGACAGAGTGTGAGAACAATCCTGTGAATGTAGGTAAGGGCTGAGAAATGATATCGCCACATCCATCCTAGAGTAGTTACAGGAGGCTGCCAAACTTTCTAAGCATCACCATCATACAATCCTTAAAAGGTAGTGCGGATCACCACTAGGTACCAGGAACCAGCTTGAGAATGTGGGTGTAAATAAAAAGTAACGACTCTCACTCACTCACACCCACTCTTCTTTCATTGTAATAAATGACAAATTATCAAGTTTAATAATATATCTCGATTTCTAATAGAAGTTTTCACACTGATTTGTTAATAAATTCATTAAAATTACATTTAACAATGGATTATTTGGTATAATAATTCTACATTTGAATGATTAGTTTTCTAAAAGATGTCTCTCACTGATCTAAGTGAGGAAAGAACAGGTAGAAAAAAGATTAGCCATTTGCTAGTCGAGACGATATGTTCAGAACCGTCTTTTTTAAAGTAATCCTGGTTTTGTTTTCTTTTGAAACGCTTTTCAGTACTCTAGCTGTGTAGACAAAATTAGTCTCGTCTTGCTACTTCATACTGAAGTGAAAAAATCATTCTTTCACTACACTATGTTAGTTATTGACGTGAAGGGACGGCAAAAATATATTGCAGCAAAAAAAAACACTCTTTTATTCTTTCTTTAAATGAGGAAAGTTTTTACTTTGCTAAATACGAGAATAAATAGAGGAAGGGTAATGGAAAAAGAATATGTCATCTTTCTTACCTTCAGCAACACATTATACGTTTTCTAATAAATAGAAGTTTTCATCAGCGCCGACCGTCGCTTACGTTATATCTTGTTATTTTTGAAGAGTATATAGAAAAGTATAAAATGTTAATTTCCATAGTTCAGCTGCTTTACAGAAGAAGCAGTATGCAATTACTGCCTTTTTTCTTTGATACAATATTCTTGAAGAAAAAATCATATTTTCTTCTTTTCACCCAACTCGGTTCTACTTTGAGGTATTAGATTTATAGAAAGAAGAAATTAGATCACATCGTTTCATTTATAGTTGGAAAGAAAGAGGAGAGAGCTGTTTCAGACAACGTTTCCTTCGCAGTATTAATTCAAATAATCAAATACTTGGTGAGTATTGCCATAAATAGAAATCGGATGAAATTCAAAGCGTTTTCTCGTTGGTATATTCATAAAGAAATTGAAAAGTCATTACAAATCCACAAACAATGTATTTTCGAGCTGATTCTTGATTTCAACTTTGTAACTTCTATCGTTATTCAAATGATGTTACTCTGATCTGTTATATACACTTTAATATAAGACCAGATATGACAATTTTAAACTAATTAATGGCAGATGAATAACTTGATTAGAAAAATATCTTCCTATACAGGTTGATCACGTTATTTCTAGTATTTTTTCATGATTTGTTGTGTTTCAACGGAGCAATGAAAGTTTCTTATTCTAGTATGGTCAGATAGAGCATCACTTA
>CAJNOI010001692.1:0-13140 GCA_905250115.1 Adineta steineri | reverse complement strand
CGTTTTCACACAGCGTCCGTATTATCAGATGGAAGAGTGTTAGTTGCCGGTGGATTCGATGGTCGGACTTATCTAAATAGTACTGAACTGTATGATCCATCAACAGGAACTTGGACAACTACTGGTTACATGAATGATGGACGAGAGGAACATACAGCATCCGTATTAACAAATGGAAGAGTGTTAGTTGCTGGTGGATTCGATGGTCGGACTCATCTAAATAGTACTGAACTGTATGATCCGTTAATAGGACTGTGGACAACCACTGGAAGTATGAATGATGCACGACAGCTCCACACAGCATCCGTATTAACAAATGGAAAAGTGTTAGTTACTGGTGGATTCGGTGTTATTGATGTTCTAAATAGTGCTGAGCTGTATGATCCGTTAACAGGACTTTGGACAACTATTGATCACATGAATGATGCACGGCAGCTTCACACAGCATCCGTATTAACAAATAGAAAAGTGTTAGTTACTGGTGGATATGGTGGTGCTGGTATTTTAAATAGTGCTGAGCTGCACGAAGTGTTCCAAACAAATTAAAGCATAACTTCCTTATTTTAGTAACAATGAGGTGTTTCTATACAAATATTATTATAATTTGTGCATCTCTAATAAATTAATTGATAAAAACAAATTGTTTCTGTCTCTGTATTTTCAGCACCCAGTGGGTGTTTGTCTTATATTCATGCCACATCTACACCCATCCGATTTTCTAGGTCGTGTCTTCAAATTTTTCACTCTATCGAGATAAAATTCGGTTGTTTTTGACAAATTTGTCCATTAATTCTAGACTATCATATGAGTTTAGGTTAAACAAAATATAGAATTTATGAAGAAATCTATTCACTCGTCATATAAAAGTTTGAATAGATTTTTAAAAAAACTTTCTAACTATGAAAACTCACACTAAGCAATAAGAATATATAGAATTATTGCATATTTAACATCTATTAACAGAATAATTATAGTTGACGAGTTGTTTTAATGATTTGCTGTATTTTAGATTATGTGATACATTCCCATGTCTTCAAAAGCGCCAAGGTTTGGGCGATGAATCGCGATTTTTCAAAATATTGACGATTATATCGCCAGTAAAAAATGCTTATTTTGTCGGAATCATTACGAATCAAGACTTTTCGACAAAAAAATCGGCAAAAAGTCCTTAATTTTGGCGATTTTATTGCGATAGATCTCACAATTAATCGGGTGCTAAATCTCGATTAAATCGTCAATTTTCCCCCGATTTTGATGACATGGGTATTATTTTTCATATATAAATTTTCATTGAATTTATCCTTACACTGCACTTCTGCTCTTTTTTTGATTTTGAACATAAAATAATAAGAACTGAATAAAAATTCATAGTATCATAGTCTAGATTACAATAAGCATCTTCGTTATCTCGAAATAAAATCTATTTTAGACAGTTGATGTTTATTGATGAAATCAGATTTATAGTGCAGAAAAATAGAAAATTCATATTCTCTTTAAATAAAATTTATTAAAGAAAATCTTCGTCAGATGTTAAAAATCAATTGTTTATTTTGTATTTACAGATAAGAATAATTAAATTTTATTGCTCAACATATTCAGCTATGCATCGCATAAATTTGTTGGCTTGTTTTGCAACAAATCAATCTAAAAATAATAAGAAATATAATAATACAATGAATTACATAATTAATAGTTAAGAGAATAAAAGCAGGTTTATATAAATCAGATCGACAATACGTTTTTGTAATACTAGGATAATCTCCTTGAACATTATTAACTTTCACACCATATACCCAAACTGAATCTGCAATTAACCAAGCAAAGCTAAATAAGAGTACGATAAATGTCGAAATGAAAGTAATAACGAGAATAATTGTTTCCATTGATTTATTTACTTCTATACCATGAGGAAAATTACGTCTTATATTCATTACTCCAATCAAAGCAAGTAAAATTAGTAATAGATGAATTGAAGCATGAACGATCATGTAAGTAATTACCATAGGTTCTACTGGACATTGACCAATATATGTTATAGCAAATGTTAGATGAAAACCACTGATTATAATTCCTATAGGGATAATTATAAAATGAAGTTTCCGTGAGTAAAAACGAACAGCTCTTTGAAGCCAAATAGGATGTGTTGAGGATGGTTGAATTTTGTTTGATGATTGTATCATTATTTATTTTCTAATCGAATAAATATTCTAAAAAAATTTAATTTTTATCATTCTAAATCGAAATTTTCATCTCAGTTCAATGTGGAAGATTACAGAAAATATTCTAAAAGAAGAAAATATACGTGAGTATTATTCTTTATTATAAAAACACGTCAGATGGATAAAATTTTTTAATAGATTTTATTTTAGAAAAATAAAAAAAATCTTTTGAAGAAATGTATGAATACTATTCAACTAGTTCATTAAAGACATCTCTTAAGTAAAAAGTTGTTCTGCGCTATTAAATAATGTTTTTAAAAGAAATTATATGTGCTCTGTTGAAAAAAACTTTTTTCTTTCAAAGTTCTTAGAATAAGCCGATGACCCGGATGTAATTTTCCTTTTTGATGTTCGACTGATATGGCGATGACAACTCTTTCTCCTCATATTTTTTTCTTTTAACTATCATATATGATGAAAGAAAGAAAGAAAAGAACTAACGTCAGAATAAATATGAAATGCTCACTCTAATCTTGTATTATAGAAACGTCAAATGTAAAAAAAGGACTAAAAATCCAGTTATAATTGATTATCGTGAGAAAAGCACAAAAATTCGTTATAACGAATTTTTAGCCATTGTTTTCATGAGTTGTCAAAGCAAGGTTGATCTATCCAATAGTCGAATCCGATAGATACCTAAGACCATAAATTAATAATGCTTAAATGAAAGCTTATGAAATTTTTAGCAATTGATATATTGTCGACAAATTTCTGACGGATTCTGTCGAATTTAAGAATTTGTGTATTTTTCTCAAACAGATGTTTGTTTGTGAAAAGATAGTCTATAATATTGTTTATAGAACCTTAAACAAACAACTGGTGTAATCATACTCTTAACCACAGATACACCACATACCATCAAGAATCAATCAAATATGTATTTTAAAGAAAAGAGAAAAGCCATAAAAAAAAGTATTAATGATATTAATAATAATTGATAGTTAAATTAGAACATTGTATTTGTAAAATTGAATTGTCTCAAATGATTTTGTCAACGTCTTGTTAATATATATTTGTGTATCACATATGTGTAAATATAAAAATTGTTATCGAAATGATCACAATTATGTTACCGTGATAAGATTTAACTCCACTTACAGGAGTTGTAGTTGTCATAAATGTTTGAATCGAATCCCAAAAATCACATTGTGTCATATTGATTATGTTAAAAGTGAGATTCTGATCAAATCTGACACCTTGTTTACCATTACTCCAATCTATCCATTTAGTTCCATTTACTAATGTTGGATAACCATTTTTCGACATACTTTGCCATGCTGTTATCATTTCTACACTTAAAATTTGTTCATTTGCTGATAGTGTACATATTCCGCTTAGTTGTGGTAAATCTGATATTTCTCCAAATACAAATGCAAGTTCACTAGTATGAGTTGGACCTAAGGCAGAGAGAGCGGCAACTTTTATTGATGATATCCATGGACAACTTGGTGTATGATTCCATAAATAAGTATATGTACCCAAGTTAGTTGTTAATGAAGTTTTGAGAGCGCGTCGTGTTGGACAAGCATATTCGGCATCAGTAATAACAGCAGCAATAGCGTAGAGAGCTGGTACACTAGTTGAATTGAACATTGAGATGGGATAGACAGACGAAATATTGGAAACAAGATTAGCACCAAAGACAGTACTAAGATAAGTATTATAATCATTTGAAGTAACACCCAGTGGATTAGAGAAAGATGACCAAGCAAAGAAAGTTCCTTCCATAGTACCTTTTAATATAAAAATAATTTTCATATATCAATTGAGAATATAAATCTTAATAAAGAAACTTACATGTGCCTGCCATGAATGGAACTTTTGGTGAAGTATAAATTGGTTGTACTGGTATTATATTTCCATCAACATGAGCATAAAAATTAGTAGGTAAATAAAAATATATTGAAGCATTGATAATTGTTGCTTGATTGATTTGATCAACTGTTTTTGAATAAAGACATGTCGTTATCTATTTTGAAAGGAAATCTTTTCTGATATGTAAAATTATTGATACTTACATTAGTTGAATTACTACAACCAAGATTTTGAACAAGTAAAATTACCATTTGTAATCTGTTGTTCAGTAGTTGTGAGATATCTTCCAGAACCTGATTCTGAGATAACACTTGAGAAAAGAGTATTAGCTTGAGGAAGAGTACTAATAATATGAGCAAGAAATCCACCCGTTGATTCACCAAATAGGAGAACAGTTTTCTATATTAAATATATCAAAATAGAAATTTTATCTATTTTCAATGCTATTTCAAAAATAAACAAAATTTTCTCTGAACAACTCTATTAAACAACTAATTATTTTTTCATTGAAAATATCAATAAAATATAAAATTATAGATTAAAATTCTACATACATTATTACCACCGAATGAAACAATATTTTCTTGAATCCATTTTAATGCCAAGAGAATATCGAGAACACCATAATTACCTGTAAAATTTGTTGGTGATCCTAATGTAAGCCAACCAAGAGGACCAAATCTATAATTCATTGAAACAAGAATCGCATTTGTAGCTATAGCACATCCATTACTTAAAGGATCAGCATTTGAACCAGTATCACCACTTCCACCATAGATCCAAACTTTGACTGGTAATAAAGAAGTATTTGTTGCATTTACTGGAGCCCATACATTTAAATAGAGACTGTATAAACAATATCATATGTAAATTACATTTTCAAACTATATTTTATTTACCAATCTTCAGAATAAGTAGGAGCTTCATTAGTAAAAGCACCGAATTGATAACAACCAGCTGAAAATGTCATAGCATTAATCGTACCATTTGGATATGTAGAATTGTATGATATTGGAGCATTTCATCGAAGAGATCCAATTGGTGGTTGAGCAAATGGTATTCCAAGATAAGATGCGACATTAGAATATCGTGATGAACATAATAATCCTAATATAGTTCCATTTCTCACTTGAATAGATACAGTTTGTGACGAAATAATCAAAAATAATGTTTGAAATGTATAAATATATATCCAATAAAACATCTAAAATAATCTTTTATATTTAAATAATTCAAATCATAATGAAAAACTTAGTTGATTTTAAATTAATTGGATAAAAAAATTGATTATTTTCAAAGCTTTGTTATTTATTCTTTCAATTCATATAAATTTTTGAAAAATATATTAATAGAATGTTTGAAAAAGTACATTTTTCTCGGTTCATCTTTTTTTTCTCACTTTCATGTTACTCTACTTTCTTTCAACGCATTATTTCTCAGAATAAAATGTGTGATCTTATCTTTTTCTATGACATGCCAAACGTTTTTTAATCTTACATCTTCATATGCTTCTTAGTAAGCGTTTAATATTTTTTACTAAAATTCACAAAACAATAACTTTTGTTGTTACTTAAAAGTAAATATATAATACTCACTAAATAAAATATAACGTATTTTTTGTTCCTAATCTTGCATTTATAACAATAGTGATCACGATATGAAAAACTCAAAAATAGTTATATGTACATGCTTATATATATATATTTACGTAGGATTCATTCGTATACGCCCAATTACGATGCAAAGGTGGTGCATTTTTCTTTTCTGTTCTCTTGTTTACGTTTTGTTGTATTGGATTGCTCGATTTTTAAATCTAATATTATGATGTTTATATGCACATGACAGCATTCGTATCATCAAAAAAGTGCGTAGAAGTACGTTCCTATATATAATCATTGTCATTAGTTAATATTCTTTTTGATATTCATTTAGAAAAACTATGTTCAATATGAAATTTAATTCTTTATAGAAATGATTTATCTCCATTCTTACAATTATTTCTTTCATTTATTAAGCATATCTTTTCGAATAACAAGTGTGTTTATCAATGAGAGTATGTATAGAATATATTACAAGATAATCATTAAACCACAAAAGTGATATTATATCGAGAAATAACACTAAGGATATTGCCGAATTTCGATAATAAACATAAATCTTATTCTCATGTAAAATTGTGCTGTTCAGCAGAAAAACGACTCTTATATCTGTTAAGTATATGATAATAAGGGTGTGAGTGCTTATGAGCACAAGATACCTATACCATCACACCCTGTTCGAATGATTATTTAGTTATTTCTTATGTTTTAATTATGTGATATATCATGAGTTAGTTTTCTTTATTAGAAAATATAGATCACCATAATCTTGTTTAACCAATAACAAAAAAAAGTAAAGAACTAAATGTGAATGAAAAACCAAAATGATAGAATAACGAAAAAAAAATTATCTGAGCTCTTTATTGCCACTGATGATGTTTATAACTAGAAAATGAAAATAAATTGGCGAGTTAGACAAAATATATGTATTTTTATTCCATTTGATCGTTATTTTCGTTGTCACCTGAATGTTTTGTATTTTTGCAATATCTTCTACCTGTGCATTTTATAAAGTATATTTGTATTTTATCGTGAGGTTACGTTCATGTTGAGCTTTAAGCTGGCGATATTTAAAAACGAAAAACATATGATGATCAGTATTTTCCGAATGGTTTGAACCAATTGTTAAAATAAATCATGACTTGATTTTTGAAAATAAAATAAAATTTATGTTACAAAACATTAGACAATGGAATTAATTCATAGTATATATTCACATGTTGTTATTTTGTTGAAAAAATATTGATTTATTTACTTGGAGATATCTGAAATTCTAGGATTAGGATGTGGATGCATGATATATATTCTAATTACTCACATCGAGAACTCAATATTCATGTCTATTATATACCATTTGATATTAGTAAAACAATCTTAATAAAAACGTGGCGTACAGTCGCGGTGTCGATTCTGTCATTTTGTAGTTGGCGTCCTTTTTTTCGATTTCTTTTCCTTTCAGCAAGTAATTGCAACATCATGTGAAATATATGAACCATGGTGACTATGTATTCATTCAGGTAGGAAGAAAAAATACAAACACATCACATTACCAACATACCACGTTACACAGCACACATTCCATTAAAAGTCTACAATGGTAAATCAAACTGTCACGAACTTTCATACGTTACCGGTAGAACTTGTCTACCGAGTTCTAGATCATCAATCGGATTTTACATTGCTATGTTCAATGACCAATGTATGTCAACGATTTAACATGATCTTAAACACCTATGATCGATATCAGGTAAACTGTTTTCTATCATGACAGTCTAATTTTTGTCTGTTGACCTACAAATTCTTTTTCATTCCAATAATCTCTATACAAGTAGAATCGCTTCAATAAAATATACGTGAATGAACTATTTGTTACATAAACAGAATACTTCTTCAAGAAACGCTACTTTCAAAGCAATTTTTTTCTAAAGCGTTGCCGCGAAACTCATTCCATATTTAGGAATTTTTCTCAAGAACAAAATCTCAAGAATAATTCATCACTAAAACAAAACATCGAGTACACTTCGTAAGAGAGAGATATTATTCGATATTTTAGCATATATTCGTCTTTCAATCATCATGAATCTGATATTATGTAATAAATTCTTTAACTCTTTCGTTTCCATCAATCAATATTGTTTCATACACATAACCGTACGATGTCATCGAAAGCGCCTACCGAAATCAATGATTATTCTTATCAAAACAAATCATGCCTATTAATTTAGCTAGATTAAATAATTGAAATGAGGTTTCCATGCAAAACACATTTCCAATCTCGTCCATGAGCCAGAACGAAACTCATCCACAGACTACTAATATGGAACTGTATTTTCCCAATATCTGCACAATACTAACAGGCGACGGAAGACTTCAAATTGTTTTCCGCAGCAGCAGTTGACAGACTATGATTTATAACCCAAAACTTTTTCTTTCTTTAACAAACAAATTTGAGAATTAAATCAACTGATAGATAAAAAGATTCTATGCATACGCAAAACTCAGCTTTCTTCGCAACAATCTTGAGTGTTGTACAAAATCTAAGTTCACAGAAGTATTAAGACTCATATTCACGTAGTCTTCAATGGAGTCCTATCAACATTTATTTCATTGATCTAAACCCACATAGAAACAGCCAATTATTTTGCTTTTTGATCTATACTGTGTCTTTACTTATACTTTTTCATCTAGACACTCACAACACTGAAGCTCAGTTATAGTAAAATCGAAGATGTCGGTGCCCAACGTTTGGCTGATGCATTACGACACAATACAGTAACTGCTTTTCTCTCTTCATGTATATTAAGTGTTTAGTCACAATTTTTCATCTAGACACTCACCACATTAGATCTCCAATGTACTAGAATCGGAGACGCTGGATTACAACATTTGGTTGATGGATTACGACACAACAGAGTAATTCTCTTTCTCTCTTCATGTATATCATGGATCTAGTCACACTTTTTCGTCTAGACACTTACCACACTGAATCTCCGGAGCAATGGAATCGGACCTGTTCGAGCACAACATTTGGTTGATGGATTACGATACAACACAGTAACTGTCTTTCTCTCTTCATGTATATTACGTGTTTAGTCACACTTTTTCATCTAGACACTCATCGATCTAGATCTCATGGGCAATGGAATCGGAGATATTGGAGCACAACATTTTGCTGATGGATTACGACGGAACATAGTAACTCTCTTTATTGATATCATGTGTATACTTACATTTTTTCGTCTAGACACTCACCACACTGAATCTCAAGTACAATGGAATCGGACATGTTGGAACAAAACATTTAGCTGACGGACTGCGACACAACACAGTAACTGTCTTTCTCTCTTTGTCTATATCATGTATTTACCTAAACTTTTTCATCTAGACACTCATCGAACTAGATCTCACAAACAATGAAATCGGAGTTGTTGGAGCACAACATTTGGCTGATGGGCTGCGACACAACACAGTAACAGTTTTTCTCTCTTTATGTATATCATATGCTTACTTACATTTGTTCATCTAGACACTTACCACACTAAATCTCTGTGAGAATAGAATGGGTGATGTGGGAGCACAATATTTGGCTGATGGACTAAGACACAACACAGTAACAGTTTTTCTCTATATCGTGTGTATACTCACACTTTTTCATTTAGACGCTTACTACACTAAACCTCTGGGACAATGGAATCGGAGATGTTGGAGCACAATATCTGGCTGATGGACTGCAACATAACACAGTATGTGTCTTTCTTTCTTTCTTTCTTTCGTTCTTTCTTTATCTATATTATGTCTTTACTTACATTTTGTCATCAAGACACTCACCAAACTAAATCTTGGGAGAAATGAAATCAGACCTGATGGAGCACACCATTTGGCTGATGGACTGCGACACAATACAGTAACTGTCTTTCTCTCTTCATGTATATTACGTGTTTAGTCACACTTTTTCAACTAGACACTCATCGAACTAGATCTCACAAACAATGAAATCGGAGTTGTTGGAGCACAACATTTGGCTGATGGAATGCGACACAACACAGTAACCGTCTTTCTCTCTTTATCTATATCATGTCTTTACTTGTAACTTTTCATCTAGAAACTTACCACACTGAATCTGTCGGCCAATGAAATCGGATATGTCGGAGCACAACATTTGGCTGATGGACTACGACACAACACAGTAACAGTCTTTCTCTATTTATCTATGCCATGTCTTTACTTACACTTTTTTATATAGACACTCACCACACTAAATCTCTGTGAGAATAGAATGGGTGATGTGGGAGCACAATATTTGGCTGATGGACTACGACACAACACAGTAACTGTCTTTCTCTATTTATCTATGCCATGTCTTTACTTACACTTTTTTTATATAGACACTCACCACACTGGATCTCTCTTGCAATCAAATCGGAGATATCGGAGCTCAACATTTAGCTGATGGATTACGACACAATACAGTAATTGTCACTCCCTCTTTATCTATATGATGTCTTTACTTACATTTTTTCATTTAGACACTCACTACACTAGAAATCTGGTGGTACATGGTGGAAGCTAAAGCTAAAGATATAATCGGTGAATTTCTGGAACGCAATAGAAACAGAGGACAATAGTTACCTTGAATGGAAATATTAGATATATTTCGATGACGAACAAATAAGAAATGATGATAGTGATGATGTGGCATATATTTTTATTGTGTTGTTATATTCGAAAAAACAATAAAAAAGTGCTAATTTTCAAAGTTAATGTGTACTCTGATGATAAGTCTTGCTTAGGTTTTTTGAGTATGTGGTGAGGGGTTGATGTGTTAAAAAAGATAAATAGGATTTTTCTGAAATTTTTTTGCTACTCTATAGAATGTGCAAAATGAGATTGTGGTTGTGTATAGCACTACTAGAATTCGAGGGAATTATTTTCAGTTATAGTAAGTGATAAAAGGTTTTGTAGGGTAGCAGCATACTTCTGTAAGATCTTTCAGGGATACCTTGAACGATAAAAGATTCCTTTTGATAATAGTAAAATCCTGAGACGTTCTTTTGAGGGTGTGTGTGTCTCGTCTCTTTATCTGTACACGCTCATACCCTTAAGACAGTTCAACAAAAACAACAGGAAAAGCTAAGCATGGCTCTTTTTCTACCCATGTTTTGACAGTTGAAACTAAAGCTGATGACAGATAATGAGTCATTAGCATTCTTTCGACATAGGTACTTTAAATTCTTGATTTAGATGAACTGGTATATGGAATCAGTGTCAATTGTCATTTGAAAGTGTATAAGCTTCAGTCGATTCTAGAATAATTATAAATATTTAAATCTAGTTAACTTTCTATCTCTTTTATGTAACAATTACATTCTTCTCTCTATGGATTGACATGAATCAATATATGGAAAGAACAGGTAGAAATAGCTGATCGATTGAAACATTTGTTGATACAGAATTAATATAAACCTCTATTTTTTCATGATATTAGTTTGATTAAACTTTAATGCAATAATTCCATACTCATAAAAGTGTAATGCATCTTTTTTTGTATTAATTAAGTTTGACCAAATATTCTGTTATACTTTTTAGATAGCAAAACTAATGTGTTCAAACATAAAACTGTAATTTAGTTGCTTTTTTAGTAGCTTTGTTTTTATAATGTAAGTCTGATGAAAGTATATTAGTAAAGTCTTTAACTTTATACTATAAAGTTTTCACAGATACTTATCAGGTCAGGTCAAAACCATCTTGATGATATATATGAAGTGTGGACTTAACTTCAAGTACACAATGAATAGATCATTCAGTTATCATTCTCACAAATTTTATGCAAAGTAGTTATCTAACATAGTAGTAGAATTAGATCTGATATTAAATTTATGCTATTAACCAATTATTACAACAACACTCTTTTCTATTATTTTGTATCGAAGAATTATCTAGAGTTCAAAATGGTTTTATTCAATAGAAAAAAACTTTATAAAAATCGAACAAGAAGTTAAGTATTTGAAATGAGTTCATAATTACTTTCAACATAAAATATTTATCTATGAACACATAAAAAAAGCTAAAAAATATTTTTATATGATATTTCTAATTATACGCAACCACTAGACATCTCTTCGTCATCAATATGCTATAGACGGACAAATAACGGAAACATTCGATCATCTTGAATGTTAATTGAGTTTTTACTTTTTTAATTTTTTAAAATTAAAATTCATGATTTTTTCAGCTCTTTATAAAACATCACAGTTTTTGATTGTCTTTTCACAATTTCTATAACTAATCTTGGAGATTATTTATCATACCTATGATTATTATCTATTTATGTGTTATCTATAAATAGATTACCAAATGGATACATTGATAGATGACCTGCCGATATTCAATTCTTTTATCTTGAACACGAAAGATAATTGTATTTGAAAATTATTTTGAGAGTGAAGACATACGTAGATATAGATACTCTTTTAGTTGACTTGCTCTAATATCAAACTCTCACTCATCTTAAACTACGCCTATACTTGTATCTACTTTCATCTAAGTCACACCCACGCTCTTGGCTTAATTATCGCGTCACTAATGTCATGAATGTTCAATTGAAGCATTTATATATAATAACAGTGAGATTATAATCGATACGATTAATTTTTAAACAAGCAGGATACATCCATATGGGTTCTTTTCATGATCTTTATTTTTTGTTGTTGTACTGATCTACTTACTAATTGTCTGATTGATCAGTTAGATAGCACAACGCGAATAACAAAATAACAATGAAAGATATTGTATGATACATAGATCAAATGAAGAAGAAATAATTCTTTTTTTTTTCTTGTCTATGAAAAAAAACATATAGACTAGCGGGGCAAATGTATAGACTTTTTTTCATTTTTCACTTGCAAGATCGATATCTTCGTTGATATTAATGATAGAAAAAAAATTTCTTCACAAGAAATATAGCTCGAACATTTTTCTTTAGTTTACTGTTTTCCAATTTCTGATATCTTGCAGAACACCGAATCTACACCTGTTTTTGTGAGACCTACTAAGCGATTATACATTTACCCCCATTTGGGGCTATTGTATACTTCTTCGTCGTCTATCGGGGCGAATGTATAATGTCTACTAATTTCAATATGAACAGTAAAATCAAAGTTTAACATCGATGCTTGTGTTTACTAAAAATTTTTTTACACCAGATTGTAGCTCAATCATTTCTCTACAAGTGTATACTAATCTTACTCAATAGCTAATAAGTCAGCTCGATCATGAAGCTTTTTCCTGAGAGCACTATTGAAAAAAAATAAAAAAATTAGTCACACTTGGGGTAAATGTATAATGCTATTGATATAGCGGGGGTAAATGTATAAACTCATTATTTTTAGCTGGAACTAATATTTTAAATTTTATACCTTGTTGTCAATGTTTTTTTGAATTGAGTGCAACAGAAAATATCTTCAGCTCGTCAAGCTCTACAAGTGTATATCACTTTCTTCCTGTTCTTT
>CAJNOI010001691.1:0-13143 GCA_905250115.1 Adineta steineri | reverse complement strand
TAGACTCGGATTTGATTGGGCACGAGTCTTAAAATATCCTGTTAATCAGGCCTGGGTCTAAAAATTTTCTATCTAATAGATTTTCCTCAAAAAAAAGTTTAATTAAAACTTGATTACCACAAGATCATCACGAAACGTGGCCAATAGATTCAAGTATAAAAAAACTCTTTGAAAATACTAAGAGTATATTTAAAATTCGGATCCGGGTTCAAAATGTTGAGAAAACAAAAATATTTCTTTATGTTTCCAATGAAAGTATAATTTTTTTTTCTTTAAGCACAAATTTTGTTTTCCTACATCTATTTTTCGTTCTATGTAGCATGAAGCGAAAATCTTCTTAGCAAAAAAAACTGATTACAAATTATTTAGTAGACAGTAAATTACCTCGCGGCTGATAGCCATTTGACGGTATAAAAGAATAGAATAAATGCTTTAAATTCTATTTTATTATTTTTGAGGTTGAGAATGCAATGACCGATTGGAAGCTATATTTTTCATTGTTTAAGTAACGTCTCGTCTCATTGGCTAAGAATCAATATCAAATGCACTTTTTTGAAAAAAGTTCAAAGGTCAAATATAAAACTGATACGAGTCGATAGATAAACATTTTCTCGGAAAAGTGTCTGAAACATGAAATTATCGAAATACCACGCCAGCACATATTATTACGAATTTCGTTTGAATTTCTGAATTTTTTCGCCAAATTGGGGTCGATCTTTATTAGTCGATGCACTTAGTCATTTAGAAAATTCAACAGCACTCGAATTTCTCTCCCTACAAAGTTCAAACAAACGCATAAATCGTACTCAAATAGTGTATTTTTCCACCATAGATATAGATAGCGACGTTTGTTAGGCAGATATCTCGAAAACTCGTCTTGAATCTAAGAAATAGGCTTTACGAAGTGTTAGAGGACTACTTTGTAAATCTATTGTGTTAATCTTATTCTCTGAAAAAGTGGTATGTTCAAGTGCACTAATGTGCTCAACATCTGACATTGATTATATAATTCATTCCGATTTGTCCGTATACTAAACAGATGGTGTGGGTGTGTGTGCGGGTGTGGATATGGGTGTGAGTGTGAGCATCTTATCTTCATCTATACACTCACACCCATACCCACATCCGCAAGATATATATCATTTAGTCAAAAGTTACAGAAATTATTACATTTGTTTGTCAGTTCATATGCAGATCTCTTTTGCAGCTAATATCATTCGAATTCAATTACTTTGAATTTTTAAAAATAGAAAATATACCTATAAAATTACATGTGACATCCATTAACTTCTATCAAATTTAACATTGAATAAAGCTATATACGCACAAAAATATTCATACTACAACAACTTTACAAAAGTTAAAAATTAGACAAATATAGTGTCATGATATGAGAATTTTAAGTATAATCTAAAAATTCTATATTACATGATCCTATTTAACTTCAGTTCTTCAATGAATATCATCTATGAAATAATAGTATAATCAACCATCTTGAGGGTGTGGATGTGAGTGGGTATCGGTGTAAATGAAGGGAAGACTAACACCCACACCCAACCGCATAAGTACTATATACATCTCACATCCACCCACCCTTTTTTTTCTTTAGTTATAAAATGAACACATAAAAATACTCGCACATGCTGACTGTAAAAATCCATTTTAATGCACACTATGTTACTTTTTGCTTTTCGAATTGTTTACATAACGACAAATACACATAAGAAAGCGGTATTTTTCAGTTTTCTCTTCATAATTACAATAGACACTCGGCAGAAGAAACATTTGAAACTTATTCGAACACATTCGCATTAATATTCATACAAAACAACACCGCAGACTACACTGAAACAGTAGGTGCTATACGAAACCGAAAAGTAATTTGGAAACTCTATTAAGTTTCATTGGAAACCTTTTTTCTCTCGAACTAAATTGTACACAATAACAACTAAATACGTTTTAAGACTTTATTAAACAATTTTTCTTAAATTCATCTCGAGCTGTAAGCGACACAATATTCATTCTATTCTTCTTACGCATTCTTTCTATGCTTACATGTTAATAGATGCAACTTTTTGCTTGTTTTCTGATCTTCTGAGAATGACTAGCGGTACTTGTTGGGAGACCAGAATTTTGTCGCGGTTTGAGATTCCGATGATATTTCAAGCAGAATCTTCTGCTCGGCACTAGAACGTCCTGATCAGCACTATAAATTAAATGCAAAGGTTATTTGAATATGGCTGTTTGAAGAATCTGACTAGATGATTTCGGGTTCGGACCAAAAATGATCAAAAATTCGAGCCAGGCTCAAAGTCCGGTCCAAAATTCATATAACCTCTCACCTTGTCGCGCACGCAACTTAGTTGAGTCTTTAAGATTAAACTCGATGGAATACTTATTCAGCCAGATCACACCGCAAAGATTCCTCCATGAATGGATCTCCTGGCTGCAACATGAAGTAGATAGTAGAACGGTGATCACGGTTGTCAAATCCAAATTATAGAAATCAGGGTTTTTTTCGTTAAAAAATAAAAGTTGATCACGAGACTTTTTTTTACAAAATCAGGAGAAAAATCAAGAAACTTTCTCTCGAAATCATAATGGAAATACGACAGTATCACGTGTTTTGTTTGCAAAAAGCAAACATTTTCATCCTCAAATATTTATAATTTTGGTTACTAAACGAGCAATGAAAAGATCTGTCTGAGTGAACGAAACAAAGAAAAACAGAAAGATAATTACATATAGTTCATTTTGCTACTCTTTTTCAAAGCTGTTTGTTGAAAAATGTAAATAAAAGTAATACAAATGCGTTTTAAAAAACCGTCAAAGAATCGAAACAGCACAGAGTAATCCGTTTCTTACGTCTTTTTGGATATTGTTATCTCACGATTGTATTTCTCTTCCGAGTGAATTGGTTTTAGCAGTCTTTTACTATTTCAGAATTTTTTTTATTTTAATTTTAAATTCGGCATCCATTACGATCATTTTTCTTTCTATTCCTACCATCATATCACCCACTCACACCCTCGAGATGCGAATTTTACGGATTGGAATTTTTCAAAAGACTTCTTTGTCGATCCTGTTTCTGGACATAAAAAACTAAAATATCGTATAAATTTGTGGTAGAGCTCGTAAAAAAGAGGATAAAACACAGGTTATTCAATAACTTGTTATGAGGTTCACTTTAGGATGATGTTTTTCGTTGGATATCTCGCACATGCTCTCCAAAACTACACTCTCGCGCAAAAGTCTTTCCTCTCTTCGTTTCTTTGCTATCATACGTACCATAAGATTTATTGCCGAGTAGAGATATGACTTGAGAGTTTTATTTCGATATGTACAATACAATAAAACTCTCAAGTCATATCTCCAATCGACAATAAATTTTATACGAAGTATGATAGAATGAAAATAAAGAGGGAAGAAAGACTTTTATCCACGGGCGTATCTCATATCTGCGTCCATTTTTCTGTAAGAATTGTTTTTCAATAAAATTTGAACTTTTTTCGCTGTTTTTTTTTGTCTGTTTCACCGTAATTCTTTCCGTAGAACATGTGATTTCAATTAGTCAGTTTACCGACCAGACTGGTTTAGCGTCTTGCAACCGACTCTCGGTACTGATCCATATTATGTCGCAAAAATGAGTATTCTCAGAAACACAAGCTGAAGACAATTAAAATACTTGAAAGAAGTCGAAATATTCGAAATATTTCATTTTACAAAAATATAAAAGTATCGTATACATACACAGTACGAAATCGAGCTTTGTAAGTCAGAACTTCTATTTTTTCAAAACATAAAATCCTATTATGCGGCCAGACTTTTCGCGATTAGATCTGATCTTCTGCAGTTTTAAAAAATAGCTGGTTTCGCACCACTTGAATTGCTATTACATATATCTAGATGTGTTAAGCCTCTTTTCTTCTCATCTTTTATGCATTGCACGGCGTTAGAATAGAAGTAACCCTCTCCTCCCACATATTAGAAGCCCCCATAGGCTTCTGACATGACCACTACCTAAAGCTTTTGAATGGAGCCCCCATTAAGTCTCAAAAAACTTCCCTAGACTGACTACAAAAACGATTCGAAAAATTTCTACACATTTTCAAGGTTTTATGAGTTTGTGAGAAGAACTTTAGCGGTATTTTCAAATTTTAGTACAGCTAGATCCGAATCAGTGAAATTTTTACCTTAAATTCGGAAAATTTTACCAGTTTCAGCACAAAAATCTGGAAAATAATTTAAAATGTGCAAATATTTTTGAAAAATCACAGAGCGTCTAATACATCAAACACATTGCTTATCTCAGAGGGGGACTTCTAATATGGTAGGAGCTTCTATTGTGGCATGGGATTCTAAAAATGAATTAAAAACCAAGAACAATCAGGAGTTTTGGAAATCCTGATCTTCAGTCAAAGGTTCATCCTTTTTTTGTTGGTTCCTATCCAACGACAAAACGAACCGTTCGCATATTTCTATGACTGGGCACTTGCAGAATATTCTCTTCTTGAGATTGTGACTGTGAAGGTGTAGATAAAAATGAGACTAACATCCTCACTCTCGAGAAGATTCGTTTTGTTCAAATTATTCGGACTATGAAATGAAAATTTGTTTCTCTTGTGCCCTTCTTCATATGTTCTTTCGTGCTGATAACACAGCATTATCAGTAATGTTGAATCATGAATAGATTTGAGTACGAGCGGGGGTGTCGATCTGCGTATAGAGCATTGAGAATAATGTACACACAGCCACCTTCAAGATAGAGCTAATATGTCTTCAAAAAATTAGTCGTTCCTTTATCAAACTATACTCCATTTATGAAAGCCTCCGATAAAAGTAGAAAATACAGCTTTTCTGAATCTTTCTCTTGATTTTAGTTTCTTCGAATTTTTACACAGATCGAAAGACACTAACGATCTCATACAGAATGTCATTATATGAAGGTGAAACGACAAACTCCAAGTCCGTCAATGTTACTGATGTCCAGCCGCACACTGCACTAGCTTCGTCGGAAAGTGACAGTGTACAGACGATACCGAGCAATATGCAGCGACATTCCATTAACGATAACATTTCATTGCGACATTGGTCAGCTCATCGACTGAAAAAGTTTATTTTAATTTGGTTAGATCCAGATATAAATGCATTGGATCACGATTATGAAAATTCTATCAATCAATTGCGACAGATCGTCAGTTCAACGAAGGTATTTCCTGATGTCGAGCAATGTATCGATCTGATCATGGAGGTTGAGGATGCGAAATTTTTTCTTATACTGTCGGACGCCATTGGTGAAACGGTCATGCCACTTATTCATAACATGCCTCAACTCGATTCGATTTACGTCTTTTCTGCGAATCATGCGACACATTCAACATGGATTTCCGAATGGAAGAAAATTGCAGGTGTTTTCGCGGATATCTCGTCCATCTGTGAAAAACTTCATCAGCATATCAAACATAGGGAGCAGGGTGCTATACCAAATCATATTAGCACCACATATTCGACTGCTGATTTAAACGAACTCGATCAGTCGTTCATGTACTCACAGTTACTCATCGAGATTCTTCTCGAGATGGACTACGAAAGAGCAGCAAAGAAAGAGTTCATTGAACTATGTCGTCAACAATATCAAAATAACAAAGTCCAGCTGCGTAAAATCGATGATTTCGAACGCTACTATGAACACCATTCAGCTCTGTGGTGGTACATAAAAGAATCATTCATCGTTTCCGTACTTACTACTGCACTACGAACGCAAAATATCGCGAACATTATTAAAATGGGATTTTACATAAAAGATCTTTACCAAGAAATCAAACGGATGTATTCAGCTCGAAACAACAACAAAAAAATGATTACTTACCGAGGTGATGTCATGCCTAATGCCGACTTCGAGAACTTGAAAAATAACGTAGGCCGTCTTATATCGTTTAATGGTTTTCTATCGACGACGACAAATTCTATCGAAGCCGTTTGGTATACTGAATATGCCGAAGTAGATCCCCAATTGACGGGTATCATTTTTCAAATGGAAGTCGCGCCGTCGAGCTCGACAGTTCCTTTTGTTTCGTTGAGCGATGTCAACGATATTCCATTTTGTGAGAATGAGATTCTTTTCTCGATGCATACGGTTTTTCGAGTCGACGAAGTTGAGCAACTCGCTCATAATCAATGGAGTGTGAATTTGACCATGACAAGTGTTACAGACGACCAGCTTCAACGTCTGACCGAACATTTGCGCAAGGAAATCCAGGGGTCGAATCCACTGGATCGACTGGGTAAGCTGTTAATTAAGATGGGTGAGTTTGATAAAGCCGAAGAAATTGTTAAGACCTTGCTTAAAACGATATCAAACGTTGATCGAAAGCAAATTGTGTCTTTATACAACCAGTTCGGATATATCTGCAAAGAGAAGGCTAATTTTTCAGAAGCACTCACCTATCATCAGATGGCACTTGAACTTCAGCAGCAGATTCCTCTGCAAAATGATTCAATACTGGCTAACATCTATAATAATATTGGTGAAGTGCATCGATTAAAAGGAGATTATTCGACTGCACTGTCATACTATGGAAAGGCTCTTCAAATCTACCAAGATTCTCCTCCATCCGATCATCCTGAGCTACTAAATATTTATAATAATATCAGTCAGGTGTATGATTCATTGGGAGATTACTCAACTGCACTCTCTTACCTGCAAAAGACTCTCGAAATCCAAGAGAATAGTCTCCCGCCTAACCACCCTAATCTTGCCGCTACATATGAAAACATTGGCCGAATGCATTACGCTATGGGAGAATATTTCACTGCACTGTCGCATCATCAGAAAGTACTGGAGATACAGCAGAAATCTCTTCCATCGGATCATCCCTTATTGGCAGTGACGAATAACAATATTGGTCAAGTCTATCAGAAGACGGGAGAATATTCAATAGCACTTTCATATCACCAAAAAGCGTTGGAAATCCAACAAAAATCTCTCCCACCGAATCATCCCGATCTGGCTACTACGCATAGTAACATTGGCCGAGCCTACAATTCGATGAAAAATTACTCTACTGCACTATCGCACTTGGAAACGACTCTTAAGATTCAAAAAGAAAGTCTCCCAGAAAATCACCCTGATTTCGCCACTACATTTGAAAATATTGGTCGAGTGCATTATACGATGGAACGATATTCAGATGCACTGTTATACCATCAACGGGCGCTAGAGATTCGTCAAAAGTCCCTGCCATCCAATCATCCCTCATTGGCAGTGGTAAACAACAACATCGGCCAAGTACATCAAGCGATGGGAGAATATACAACTGCACAATCCTATTATCAAAAGGCACTCGAAATTCAACGCATGTCTCTTCCATCCAATCACCCTGATCTGGCTGTGACGTACAATAATATAGGTGACATTTGCGTGGCGATGAGTGAATACAAAAATGCCATTTCACACTATAAAAAAATGCTTAAAATTCAGCAGGTGGTTTTTTCCTCGGATCATCCATCGTTAGCTGTCACCTACAACAAGATTGGTCGTGTGCACGAACTAAGAGAGCGTTATACAGATGCATGCTTTTCTTTTGAGAAGGCTCTCAAAATCCAACAAAAAATTCTGCCACCTGATCATTCTGTCCTTGCCACGATTTATCACAGTATCGCTGAGATGTATCGACTAACTGGAGATTATTCATTGGCTCTTTCGTATCACAACATCACACTCGAAATACGAACAAAGTTTCTTGCATCCAACCATGCTTTGCTTGCCGAGAGTCATCATTATATCGCCATGGTTCTCAAAGGTCTTCATCGATATCAAGAAGCTGTTAAACATGTACTTCGTGCTATTAATATTGCACAACACAATTCTGAATCAGACCAGCCTTTGGTGCAAAAGTATCAACAGTATCTCGATGAAATTTTGCTTATACCGGAATGTAGCGATCTTGCAAAGACTAAAAACAGCAGCGGGTATGTATATTACGTTCATGAAATCGAATCGGCTGTTTTTCTATTTAGGTGGACCTATCCATGTCTCCTCGTTCTTCAAGCAGCGCACCAATCTCGTTTACATTCAATATTGTACGACTTAACTGCTGGTCATCTTACACCACCTTGTCTGCATCATGAGTGGTTTACTATGATAAAAGCAAACGAACAAGTCAAGAGTATCGTGTTTGAGATTCCCACCAACTTTGTCAATGAACGAGATCGTCTACTCAAAGATTTTTCGTCTATCGATCAAGTTGAATCGATTTATTTGTTGGGAAAACAGCTAGAAACAAAAGAAGAACGGTCCGATTTCTCGAGAAGTTTCTGCAAAGTGGCTATCTTTTGCCAGGATGCGGAAGAACTAGCTGTGCGTTGGGCATTGGACACAGCTAACCAATTTCGAAGGTTGGGTGGTCAGTGTGCAGATGCAGGCAATATTGATTTGGCTCGCCAGTATTTTCAACGAGGCAAAGATCTTTATAAGGGTCTTGCTAAAATTATTGATAAAACAAAATAAATGATATCATGAACTCAACTTTCTTGATTATGTCTAATAAATACGCAAAGAACAACTTTTACTTTTGAATTTGAAATAATGATTTTGAATGTTTTGTCTTTGTTTTAGGTTATTATGGATAGTATTAATCTACAGTTATTGCTCCTTCTGGATCCCAGGAACGATCATGGCCATTACGAGACGATGATCCATGCTCGAATATTCAAACGTTGCACCGACAGTCAAAGCTGTCGTGACCATATCAGTGATCAGGTGGTTAGAGATAGACATCTATTCCTTCCTGATTTTGAGACAGAGCTTGCAGAACACGCAATTCCTGGTTCAAACGACACATATATCTATCTATACTGTGAAGATGAACAGTCGATCAGTGTAAGCAGACAGAGATTGAATGGACGTCTTATCAACAGAATATTTACTGTTGACGAGCTGCCATATTATCTACATAGTGCTGGAATTGAATTATTGTCAAAACTCTCACGGAACCCGCCCGGCGAGTTGAACGAACTTGAACGTGACGAATTGGCAGACATGGCCAAACAACTTCTGAAGCAACTTGAGGAGTTATTTGATCAGTTTATAAACACGAGAATGGGTGAGCAAGCCGCCGATTAACGTTGATATCCGCTCTATTTTTGTTGTAGAAGTAACGTCTTTATTATAATTATAGAATTTTATTTTCATCAATTATTAAAACGCGGGATGTGGTTAGAAATGAGGTTGCTATGATCCGGATTTCGAGAGTGTGGGTGGGTGAGACTGTAAACTAATTGAAAACACACCGGCCTATCTTTTAACGAAAAGACAAATCCAATCTCTTAGTCGCAACTTTTGCTTCTGAGCAATCGACTTTTATGTCACAGATTCGTACTCTTTTCTAAATGCGCTTGTCAAATAATTAATTAAATGCATAGACTAGTTCACTGACGCGTTCCATGTTGTTTATTTCAAAGTTTAAACACTCTTGAGGGCTCTTCATTACAAGTAAAGACACAAGAAACATGACAACTCAAAAAAAGGATTTATGAAATTAAACGAATTTTAACAAAATCTTGAGGGTGTGAATTGAGAAATCAAAAACACCCACACTCATTTATGAACAGCAGCAAAAATAAGAGCAACAACTACTATTATAAGACTTAATCGTGAGGCGCCTACTTAGAAAAACAAAGAAGATATGATTTATTTAACTAGGTTCACTGCATGTATCATACCAAATAACAATAAAAAATCATCTTTATCAACTACGATCTGTTCGTGTTTTTTATCCTAAAAATCAATTGAAACCCATGTTACAAATTTTGATCCAGATGTAAGATTATTTAAATCTCAACCATGATTAATCATAAACTGAACCATGTGTGCATCGGCCGACTTTTCCAATCTGGAAGTCATTTATTACTTGATTCGAAAAATACTTGTTCCCAGATAGTCAAAAATTGTAATTCCTGTAATTTTAATTGAAAAAAATAAACCGTTGATATATTTAATATCCTGTTGTTTTTTTGATAATCAGGTAATAATATAAAAAGTACCATCTTCTGCAGGAGCAATTTCTGCCATTTGATCTGCATTTAAATGCATAAGTACGATAGAAATACCATTTCCATTTAAGCATATTAATACATCAATTTGCAAATTGTCAACAGAGTAAGCTGAACGGTGGGTGTGGGTGTAGTTCGATGAGTAAGCGTGGCATAGAGATAATGTCTACACCCACACCCACACCCTCAAGAATAACGTTTTTATTGTGTTTATTAATAAGTTGTTTACTTTTACGATAACCGTATCTTCCTAGGAATTCGCATACAGCTAGCACAGCTTCTTTTTGTGGCACCATCGTGTATAGGTCCAATATGTCCATTGTAGTAATACTGGTTTCTAATGTTGTCTTATACTCCTTTAGATGTTTTAGAATTATTCTTGAGTCGAAAATTGTATATGGATTATGTTTATTCAATAGTCGATCAATATTCTTATTAAGAAAACTAGCTATCTTTGCTAATGGTGATTTTATGATCCTTAGCATTATAATATAAATTCGATAATTCTGATTCTGTCATTGATGATCTTAATTTATCTGATAATACTTGAGGCATCTGTTTTGTTGAAACCAGAATACGTAAAAATTTATCTGTATTTTCTATCATGTCTTTTAATGGTGATGTTGGTATTTCTATATATGTATTTGTTTTGGTCATGTATGCAGCCGATTCTTCTATATATCTTTCGCGTGTATCCATATGAAGCACTTTTGATTTATCAGTTTGTTGAGAAACGATTTTCTTTAGTTTTGTTATGTTTTGAACATACTTTATGGTTGGTTCTAGTGTCGAATCTCATGGAGTTTCTTTTAATACAGTTTTTCTTATTTCTTGAGGGTGGGTGGTTGTGGTTCTGGTAATCATTATCAGTACGAACGCCTACACCCATAATATATCGAATCATGTTGGCATCGGCTGAATTTTCGAATCTAAAAGAGTTCAATTATAATCGATTATCTGAAGTAATGTATTACTTTATTTTAAAAATGATTTGCTCGGCATGATGGAAAATGGTAATTGTGGTGATTTTAAATTGCTTGATTAACGTATTGATGTATTCGATACCAGCATCCTTTTTAACTAAGGTGCTGATAATACGGATATTATCGTCTCCCTCAGGAGCAAGTTCACTTATCTCATGAAGAGATAAGTAGTGATGAACAATTTCAATATTGTTATTATCCATGCAAATTAATGAATTGATTTCTAAATTTTCAACCGAAATTATGCTTGCTTCAGCCATTATATTAATCTGAATACAAACAAAAAATTATTGAATCTTTATTAACTGAATCGATACAATACCCAGGTCGAACAATCCGGCACGAAAACGGTCGGTTCCTTGGTATTCCGGAGATTTCATGGAAGCAGTATTCCTGTTGAACGGATCCGGTGACCGAATTTATCTGGTTTGAACAGAAACCGATAGGAACATGTCACAACTAGCAACCGGATACGGTTATCTCACTTCTTCATCAGATTCCTGGCAGATTTCCTCAGAGATTTCGCCGGAAATTCATAGAATCCTGCTTCAGGAACCGCCGATTTGGATATCGTAGATTTCGATTAATGCTAACTGAAATATTTCATTCAAGCTAAATCATGACTTAAACTTAGACATTGAATAACTTGTAATGGTTCTAACACGATACATACTTGATAAACCTATATAAATACAGCTAACTAAAATGTTTTACGAATGGATCATATTCAATTAAATTACATCTATCTATCAACTGTTATAATAAAAAAAGTTTTTGTGTTAATTTAATCACCTTTGAATCATTGGATCGATTAAATCAAATATACTTTTCTATATTCATTACATAACATAGATATATTAACAAACAGATGGTAAATAAATAATGAATATCATCAGCTAAGATGGAAATATCTTAAACTATAAGTTTATACCAAAACAACAAAGAGCTTTTCAATAAAAAAAACTCGAAAGTCAAGAAGGAATTCGTGTAATTCGTTTAATACAAAATCTTTCAGTTTCTATTTTGTTATTCATTCTTCATACATGTTCAACAAATAGATTGCGCGTGTATCTGAGCAATGAAAAATACAGTGGACGTCAAAAATCTCACTCCACTTTTTTTGTTTTGAGTCATATATTTAAACGATACAACAATAATTTAATTCAATTATATGTCTGGATAGCAGAAATCCAATGGAGTATGGGTATGAGATCAATATAACAGAAACACCTACACCCATCAATTGTTTAATTATAATTAATACGTAACTATACAATCCAGTGTGTTCGTAATTAAAATCTACATAAAATATTTGTAAAATGATATTTTATCGTGTCTGACCCTTGTAAATCTTGAAAATGACTATTTAAGGAATCGATATGTTAAAATAAATTTTCTCGTATAAAATATTGTATTATTTTATTAAAATGGAAAAAGTCGCTTTCATTCAATCTTGAGGGTGTGGGTGTGAGTGATAGTGATAGTGATAGTGATAGTGATAGTGTTCCCTTCATCTACACGGACACCCACACCCGCCCTCAAGATGAAAAAATGGATAAGTAATAACGTTGAATTTTATCAGTTGATATAACCCATTGTTGACTCATTTGATGGATAAAAATAGGATTGGTACAAGCTTCTGTAAGAATTTGATAAAGGCATGTGTTATAACACGTGTTGATGATTGATGGTCCTAAAGTTTTGTTCGTGAAGCTGAGGTTAGTAGATGAATGATGAACGAAGTGAAGATTGAACCGATTGACAAGATACGTCGTCGAGTTGTATCTTGTTTTCTTTCGAAGTTGACATGCTGATGTCTAATTCAAGTATTGAAGTGTCATAGTGACTATGTATATATTATTTAAGAACAAGAAGCTTATTTTTTCTTTTTCTTTCTTTTTTTAGTCCTCTTGTGCGTTTGTATTATATTTGCTCTTTACACTGAAAACGGTAAAGGTTTATTAATAGATAAAGATTAAATTCAATATTATTTGCCCATGAATTGACTATATATATTTATTATTAAACGATAAATATACTATACAAATTTACGTTTTACAAAAAATACAACAGAAAAACGAAACAGATTTTTATTCTTCCTCTAACA
>CAJNOI010001690.1:0-13147 GCA_905250115.1 Adineta steineri | reverse complement strand
AAAAAAAAAGTAATATAATAGATACAAGCACTAATTATAGTAAAACATAGATTGAGAATGAACATATTATTTTGATGATGGAAACGAGAAATGAATATAATTGGTAATGAATATATCAATGCAAGAAATAAATCAATAGAAGAAAATATAACTTGCAGAATAGTTGTAAGATAAAATGAATCCATGATTGCAAAGAATGAACAAACTGATCTATTAGTAGAAAACTGAATTTAACTCAAAAATTTTTATGTCGCGGGTATAAATGATGTAAGTTGAATAAAGAATATGTTGATGTGCATCACTCTTATCTTCATATTTATATCGCAATTAATCTTTTAACGACCAGCTTATTTTGTTTTGAAAAGAGATTTTTTGAAACAATTGAGTATTAATTGGCAATTAAATTCAGTTCCCTTTTGAGACATAGGGCAAGCCAGTGGCGGATTAAGGGGGAGAGTCGATGGCCCTCTTCCCTTCCAAAACCCTAGATCCACCACTGGGGCAAGCATATATATATATAATACATTCTATAGCGTTACAGTAATTGAGATAGAACTATGAATAGATAATTAATAGCTAGAGATCTTAACAAATTCCGGATCGATAACGCATATATGCATCACCTGTTTTCAAAAGGTTAAAAAGACAAGAGTGACAATACAATACATAATTGATGTTAGGCTATTTTATTCTATTCTATATACCTATCTGTATACTATATGGATACAAAAATATAAAAACAGCTGTATATTTTTTTAATTAACTTGTAACATAGATGATAGTCTTTCCTCGTGACATGGCTTATAAAAAGTAGAGGCATTGCAAATTACACATTGACGTCAAACAAATTTATTTTCAGATTTATTTTTGTATTATAATTGTTTATTAATACTGAATGTTAGTCGAGATTTACGAGCATACATTAATAGGAGAAGTCAGATGACTTTGAAAGATTATTTGTAACTCCAATAAACTTTAACTATAAATATATCATACAGCGTTACAGTGCAAACGGTAAATCTATAATCTATGAATGTCATCTTGTAAAATAATTACTTTTTTCAGTATGTAACCCATATTCTATTATATTTTTTGAATATATCAAACAGATTTCATTTAAAGCTGTAGTTAAAAATAAACACAATATTGGATAATAATACAATTAACTTTTTCTCATATTAAGGATTTTAGATGCTTCTCAAGAAAAAATAAATAAAATTTCATTTGAAGACTTTTACTGCTTTTATTTTTGATTATTAAGATGTAACTATAATATAGTTGTAATGAAAGTTATTTAGATGGTAAAAACATGGAATACAACTGAATAAATCCAACTGTTGATTTCATTCAAGTCAACAAAGATGACTACTTGTCAATCTTTTGTTAAGAAAAAACTATCATAGAATAACACATTGATTTGTAATATTTATTGTTACTCTTTCTATTTACTCTGGCAGGTACACTTGGAATTTTATATAAGTTAACATAAATAGTAAAGATTTCAAATATTTATCAAATATTTTTATGCACGCCACAGACAATCCAATAAATACAATGTTTATAATCGTGAAGTAATCAATTAGGTAAATTAACTACACACATATTTTATTGATTTTAAATGACATTTAAACAACACAAACCTATACTGAGTTACACTAGTTATAGTAGAGTATAAATAAACATATATTAAAATAGTGATAATTTACACTCTACTTAGATAGAGATAATTAATATAGAAAACTTCAAAATAGTTTCATAAACATGTTATTCATGTATAAAACAAAGTCGAATTTTGTTTGATAAATATTGTCTTAGTTGATGATTACACATGAATAAATTTATGATAAGACTTATTAAAGCTACTTCACATAATAATATCGAACTTCCATTAGGAATTGTAGAAACAGTAATAAATTGGTTGATAACATTAACTAAATAGATTGGACTCCATCCTATAAGAAAAATTGAAAATATAAAAATCATGTGTCGTAATAATGCAATTTCTCGACGGCCAACTCTTGTTTTCTGATTCATCATAACACCATTTGTAGTTGTACTCATTGTATGTGGTTGAACACGACGAGTAGATGATCGAACATGAAGAAATATTAAAGCATTTAATACAATAGTAATCATTGACGGAACTACTATAACCAGAATACATGTGTAAGTTCGCATCCATAATAAATTACTACAATACTAGAAAAAGAACATGTTTAATTATATTTCTTTTAATCAAGAAGATCTATTATAAGTGAAAGAATGTTTAATTTAAAGCAAAATCTAGAGTATACAATTTCAAGTATCTTGATATATATCTTATATAAATAGATCTCCTATTGGGTTAGAATTAGTTGAATTCATACCATTATTTATATGGTAATGAACAGCTATTCTTATAGAATTTGTTCTATACATGTAGCAATAACTTGAATTCATCATGAAATTTAAGATGACTAAGTTTCCTTAAATAATTTTCTAGGGTTTGTAGAAATGCTATTTTTCATTTTCTATCTCTTTACTAGGGGTAGGACAGTTCCATATTAGTTCCGTTCTTAGGAACTGTATTAGCAGTTCTTTTGAATAGAACTGAACTGAATCAACAGTTCTTTGAATAGAACTGAACTGAACTAACAGTTCTTTGAATAGAACCGAACTGTACTAACAGTTCTTTGAAAGGAACTGAACTGTATTAACAGTTCTTTGAATAGAACTGAACTGTACCGACAAGTTCAGTTCCTTTCAAAGAACTGTTATTTCAGTTCAGTTCTTTTCTGAGAACTGTTGTGAAAACTATTTTTTTGGAAATAAAAACAAATTTGAAACAAAACAGTTCTTTTAAAAGAACTGTTGAAACCGACCAGTTCCTCTGAAAGAACTGTTGATACAGTTCAGTTCCTTTCAAAGAACTGTTTGGTAAAGTTTAGTTCTATTCAAAGAACTGTTAATACAGTTCAGTTCCTTTCAAAGAACTGTTAGTACCGTTCAGTTCTATTCAAAGAACTGTTAGTTCAGTTCAGTTCCTATCAGAAGAACTGAACTGGTAGTTCTTTTGACCAGTTCATCCGAACTTGGAACTATGAACTGTCCTATCCCTACTCTTTACAACTATTCCTTTTGTCATATAAATAATTCTTATGAAAAATAAACAACTACTTACTGGTCCTTGTCGAAGAACGAATGGTAATGAGATAACAAATTCACTTATCCATTGACCTGCAATACATATTACAACCCATCGTTTTGTTTTAAAGAAACCTTTCGTATGATATACTATGTAAAAGTATCGATGAACAGTAAAAGTAACAAAAGCAAATGGCACTCCTATACTAGCAATATTATATGCATAAAACAATAGAATACATAATTGTGATGTAAATAAATGTTGTGGATCAAAATAGCTCATTGTAAAATAGATGAAAAAAAAGATACAACTGCCAATTATACTACAGCATATATTAATTATAATCATGTTATTTCGATGACGAAGATGTGGAATCAATAAAATTAATGCTGAAAATGTTAAGGTTAATAGAAGTGCTATTGCTAATAAGATATCTTCAATAATAATGAAGATGTAACTAATATCGACCATTTTGACGAGTGCAAAGTTAAATAATTTTTACTGCTGAAATAAACAGAATGATAAAAAGTGTAGATAATTTTTTTTTCTCTTTTCTATATTCTACCATATAAATAGGTCATCTTTAATTTAGAAAAAAAAAATATTTAAATCAAGAAAACACATTTCCGTTTATATGTGAAAGAAATGTAAATTGATGAGATCATTGAAATAATTATAGTGTACAAATTCAAACTGATTTTCTTTTGTTCATATTATTGCAATGAAAGAGTTTTTCACTAACAAAAAAGAGTATAAATCTCTTCATTATAATATCTAGAATGAGGACAAATGTAATTTACATGCAATATTTTACACTATTTTAAAGAGAAATACTAGAGTGAAAAATAATTTTTATTTTGTCTTAAAGGTAAATTATAATTCATGATCTAGTTTCATGAATAGATTACAAAAGCACTAGTTCATTTGTTTTATACGAAGTGTAGCCGTACATATGTTCCAAATCGCATATGCATGTTCTATCGCCCGGAATAGTTTCTTTGATCTCTATTCGATACAGAAGTATTACAAGTAATAAGAGTATAAATGATCTATATATAGTGAAACATTAGAAATATCGCGATTTGAGGAAACCATATATTGAGTATAAAACTAATATAAGTTAATATAGTTCGTAAATTGTATTTCTATAGAAAATAAATATCTTATATAACAACTTTTTCTATTGTTGCAGTTGGTAAATAAATCATAAGATCTATCAACACACTTGCTGTAGGAAGAAACTGTTCGATAGCCAATAATTTTCTCAAAATCTGATAAAACTAAAAGTTTTCCTGTATACGTATAGATACACTGCAGCAAATTTGACTCATCTACAATTCAAATGAACAAAAAGTATAATATACAGGAAGCAACAAATTAATGACATTATTCAAAAAATACAATAAAACATTAATGAGAAAAACTGCATTATGATATTTTTGATAATATCGAAATTTTACTAAATTACACCAAAGAACATTATAAAGCTATACTATATTTAAGTTTTAAATTCATCAGAGTACGTTTTCTTCGAAAAAACAAAGACGGATTTAATTGAGCTTTATGATGAAGTTATTTACACTGTTATAAATTTTTATCAGTTAATATGCAGCATCTTTAATTTATTTAACGAACAATTCATGTAGCACATAGTTTAAGAAAAAATTTTTTCAGTACATGAGGTCTTTATTTTATTCGTAGTTACATTTTTAAAAAGTTCTGGTGATATGTCATTGATTATTTTAATTGTAAAAGTAACTCGATAAATCATTATGCGTACAATTTATTTAATAGATGTATGATAAAAGTTGGTAATCATATGATTAAACATTTTTTTATTAAATCATCCAACAAAGTTTAGACAAATGAAATATAAGTAAACTCACTACTTCGATCACGTGTTTAAGCCATCTAGAGCAAAAGTTTTTACAGTAAAGCCAGGTCTGAAAAGCGTGATTTAAAAGTTTTTTAAATTGCGTGTCAATGCGTTTGTGTGTGTCATGAAAACATTTTTGACTGCATCTCGACGCGTTTTTTGTCAAACCGTGTTTCATGCTTACATGCATAACAATATAATTATTTATTTAAAGATTCAATTTAATATTAAAGAGACAATGAATACAAGATAAAACTCAGAGTATTTAAAAACCATACTTTACAACATATTCTTAGCGTTGTAAACAAATTCGAATTTTATTTGATAAGTATTGTCTCAGTTCATGATTGTACATAAATAAATTTATGAGAATACCTAATACACACAACTGACTAAATATTACAGCAATTTGTACAATTTTGAAATCAAAATTCATTGTTTGATTTAAAATATTGAGAATCAAAGCTGGAATCCAACCTCCGATAAACGTTATAAACATAAAAACCATCTGGCGTAATAATGATATATCTCGACGACTTATTACTGGTTGTTGATTTTTAACAGTATTTGTTAATGCATTCACAGCATTAGGATGAACACGACGAGTAGAAGATCGAACATGAAAATAAATTAAGGTATTTAGTATAATATTTATAATTGAAGGTAAGATTGCAGAGCACCTAATGGGCCGGGCTGGGCCTGAAAAAGTCAACCCATGGGCCATAAAACGTTGGCCCGGCCCATGGGCTGCATGTCTTATTAAAATTTGGCGTATACATAGTTTGCGTTATCTGTTTAATTACAAGTATTTATTATCGTTCTTTTTTATTTTATTTCATAAGTTTAATCACGATTAGTTTCTTGAATTTCATGATAACAAATAGATTTTTTAAGTGTAAATAAATTAAAAGAGAAAAGAAAATATACCAATTTTCGTACATCAATATAGTTTATATAAAACAAACAAAAATATTATAAATCCCAAGATAAATACAAAATATATTGTTAATAAAGGAATAGGAGGCGCAGAAAAAACATACTACTTTTGTAAAGTTTTTATTGAACGAATTACTACTATATTATCTAGTTGATAGAGACTTAAGCTTAACCGGCGTTCATTAGCAATAAAACCCCTTGAGCTGAAACACCTTTCGACTGCTGCCGAAAATGCAGGAATCCAATGTATTTGCTTAGCAAGTATTGATAAAATAGGAAAAGCTACTTGATAATTTTTTTAAAAGTCAAGAGAATTGAAAAACAATTTAGACTTATCGAGCTCCAGAGACAAATATCTTGTTAGTTCATCAGCTTGTAATAGTATATTTTAATAATTTAATCAAAACTCAGTTTATGGGCCGCCCATCAGAAATTGAGTCAGCCCAGCCCAGCCCATGGTTTTTTATTTTGAGAAATCTGGCCCATAGGCTGGGCTGGGTCGGGCTGGGCTGGGCGGTTATGGGCTCAGCCCAGCCCATTAGGTGCTCTGTAAGATTGTAGCTGTTATAAGCGTATAAACTGCCAACCAGAATTCATTGGCACAATACTATAATGATAAAAATATATCTTAATCATAATTTTTAGTGATCTAGTCGGTTTAAAAAAAAATATTCATGTCAAAAGAGATTTTTATATTATCTTATCTCCTTTTATAGCTCTAATCTTTCACTTAAACATTCAATAAATTTAAAAACCTGGATATAATATAATACAAGCAAAATAAAAAAAATATCTACCCGTTTTGTTCGAAAAAAGAATGGTAGCGAAATAATATATTGAGCTATCCAATGACCTGCAATACATATCACTACCCATCGTCTCTTCTTAAAAATAGGTTTCATATGATATACTAATAAACATAATCGATGAACTGAAAAAGCTATGAATGCAAATGGAACTTGTATGCTTGCCACATTAAAAGCATAATATAAAATATCACATATATATCGTGGATATTCATATTCAGCCACTAAAAAATAGATAATAAAATAAATCCAACTAAGTATTATTGTAATACACATATTGAGTATAAATATATTATTTTGATGATGAAGACGTCGAATAAATAGTATTGAACATGAATATATAACAGCAGCAAGTATATTTAATACATATAAACCACTTTGTACGATATATAAGATATCACCAAGGATCATAATTGTGAGAAATAAAATGTCTTGTGATCTATTTTATTCTTTTCATAGGATTTTTCAACTAATCTATACAGGTAAATAAATATGTGCGATCATAATATTTGACTTTAAAAAAACTCCTTATATATTTTCATAAAATATGACATCATCACATCAAAAAGGCAGTCGTTTTTAATGTTAATTATTTTTATGATACACAGTATGAAAACAATTCTATCTTATAAAAACTAATTGCTTTGTAGAAAATAAGTTTTTTAAATAGAATATGATTATAATATTAAAAAAGATCAATTATATGCATTATGTTACTTTTATTAGAACAAGTAATTGTTTTTTCTAAGTATTTCTCGGTACGTTATAAAATAGTGTATGTCAAGTGCAAAATACTTTTTCTTAATGATAATATCATTCGTTTTTATTTTTGTCGTACAATTAAAATCAGAAGTATCTTTACACCAAAATATACTTTTTTTACAATCACATGCAGAGCACAAGATTTTGAATATAGAATGTCACGTCTTGCTGTTCAATCAAAAAAAAACGAATAGATATATTGAGGCTTTTGTATACATGAAGAAGAACTCAGAAAACAACAAGTCATAAAGAGAGAGAAGAAGAGATACGGAAAAAGAAAAAAAACAAGTAGTACAAAGTAATTCATTACATCACAGAAAAAGAACTTTGTCGATAACTCACTTTAACAATTTATTGAAAAAAAACTCTTCGAATATTGTTTATACAATAATGTTTAAATTCATGATTGCATTGAATTAAATTTATGGTAATACCCAATAAGCATAATGCACCAAATAATGATGCAATTCGAAAAATAAGTGGATCAAGAGTAACAGAATTACTTATAATTACTATAAGACTAGGAGGAGTCCATCCACATACAAACATTAATATCATGAAAACAATTTGTTTTAAAACAGCAATATCTCGACGATTATTTTTTGGTTCCGGAATAACATTAGTATTTGTTATTGTATTGACCATTTGTGGCTGAATACGACGAGTCGAAGATCGAATATATGCGTAGATACGATAATTTGTAAAAATATTCATTATTGTTGGTACACCTGCAGTCATAATAAATGTATAGATTCGCATCCATAATTCATTTCTGCAATACTATAAATAAATATATTTAATTTTAATACAACAATCTATAATTGCAGTTCTCCTTTCGTGAATCTAATGTAAAATTATGTTGAAACGAGCTCGGCGAAATTTTATTTCCTTTTTGTATGTATTTATTTGATAAAACATCATACTTTTACTCACAAATACCCAACATATTATAAATCTCTAAAAAAAAATTCATACATACTGGTCCTTGTCGAAGAACAAATGGTAAAGAGATAATACATTGAAGTATCCATTGACCTCCAATACAAATCACTACCCATTTTTTTGTTTTAAAAAATGCATTTGTATGATACAAGATTACACTGGATCGATAAATGGAAAAAGTAACGAAAGAAAATGGGACCACGACAGAAGCAATATTATATGCATACAGTAAAATAATACATGTATGTTGAGCATATAAAAGTTGTACATTGAAATAAAGCATTGTAAAAAAGATGAAGAAGAAAATACAACAACTCATTATAGAGATACACATATTGAGTATAAACATATTGTTAGGATGACGAAATCGTGGAATAAACAAAATTAAACATGAATATAAGAAAGCGACGAATAAAGTTAGTGCATAAAAAATGTCGAGAAGAATAGTAAGAATATATACTGTATCCATTCTTGTGATGTGTAGAAACAACTAATAAGAATAGAATGTAATTTATCTGTAAGTTGTCGTCTAACTATATTACAGTTAAAATTATTTGTATAGAAGAAAAATTATTAAATTTAATGAAGCTATCGCTTGTGAGTTAGGTGTTATTTTAGTGTTATTACTTACCGATGTAGTTACAGTGGAAATAATGAATAAAATTAATGAAGCAGATTATATTATCGTGTAAATGTGTCATTATCGGCTATCTGGCAATTACGAACATATTTATTTTTAGTTTTTATACGGAATATCATAATTTGTTGAAACTGTAAAGCATAAAGCAGCAATAGATTGAATTATAAAATAAAAGTAAAAATATTTATTTTCTATGTATGATTTTAATAACTCTGTCTTGTTATCTACATTATTTTTGAATACTTTCAAAATATTATATTATATTCATTGATATCAGGTACAGAAAAACTATACTTTTAATACCACTGTTGGAAGATATAATGCATTAAAAATATTTTTAGTTTAAAATTTTACGAATATATAAGCAGCCATACAATATCAATTCTACAGAAATATTAGTCTTGATATAGCTTGTATATAAAATAATCGAATCACTATTTGATAGAACAACTAAATACAATTGTAATGTGTATTTTAATCGCAATTAAGATATTTATAGTGTAGCAAACAATGAGTATTGTTTACAATTGAATCCGAGGTGTAGTAACAATAGATTTGAAACAAAAAAGAATGTAGCGAACGATTTTCCAATGAAAATAATAGATAAATAATTAAAGAATAAATGATAATTTACATAAGATTTGGTTGAAGTTTATCTATTTGCAATAGTTTAATCAATTCAACAAGTGTTTTTACTGTTATAATATCTATTGCTATAATCGATGTAAATCGATAATACTAAGCAATGATGAAGAATCTGTAATTTATTCAATGGAATTGCTAATAATACGTTCCATTTGTGTACATATTTGATCTTTGATTTTTTCGGAATGGTTCTGTATTGCAATCTAGTGTAAAATACGATTCATTTGATTGTATAAATAAATTAGATTTTTGAAGACGAAATATCTGAGCACGAATATCAATTGTATACTTTTATCATTATCCATTTTTTGATAAAAAAAAGTCTCTTGAGTTAAAGTTTATAATGAATTACAAATTATTTAATTACAAGTTTTGATCATTTTAGTATTAAAATATAAATATTCATACTCCCGGAGAAAAATAACCCATATTTACTCTTTTTTTAGTGTCATGCAGACGAATAAATAGTAAAATATAAATAAAATACAGAATTATGTTATCACATGTTGATTGTTCTGTTCGTCGATACAAGAATAAGAGTTACTACGTATTCTCTCATCCTGAGATAAACAAAGAGAATTGGTAAATGAAAGCGAAGGTAGAACCAACGAAGCTGTATCACCATCTTGAGGTAATATATTACTCAATAGAGAAGGTGTTGTTACTTCTGTATCTACTTCTGACACAATAGTTGTTTCTTCTTCCGTAGAAATTTTTCGAGTAATCAGATAAAGATACCTAATAACAAAAAATAAGAAATAAATAGTTATCTTGCTTTAGAATATTCATACTTACATATTGAGAACAAATGGTATAACACAGAGTCCACTAGCAAATAATAACGTAAAATTCTTTTGATAAATTACAGTTCGAGCATACATCCAATTGAATAGTGAACTTCCAAATGCCAAAATAATTGTATTAATTTCAGTTATTAATGTAAAAGCATTATGTCGCTCATGAGGTTCTAATAATTTCGATATCATTGAAACTGTTAATACATTTTGATAAACAGAAAATGGATTAATTAATAATGCTAAATACAATTGCCAACTATATTTAGCAAGAGCAATCCATAATGAATATCCAAAGAAACAAATATGTCCAAGTGCACAAATCAAAGCATCATTTGCTCCACAATAACTAAATAATTTCATACCAAGTACACTAAAAATAGCTGTACTAATTAAAGATATAGCTGAAAAATTCCCAAGATCTTCTGATGACCAACAAAATGGTGCTCCAAGAAGATACCAGATCAATGGAGACAATGATGTTGTTGCTAATAAATGAAATATATAACAAATAATAATTAAAATAAGCTTAATAGTTTTTTTTCGTGAGTTATGTGTAAACTTAAATATTGTACACATATCAAAACAACTATTACAAATAGATCTTGTCGGTATTGTAATGTCAACATTATCATTATTATTATTTGATGATAGAAGAGATATTGTTTCATCGATTGTTGTTGTTGTTGTTGATGAACGAGAAGGTTTTGAATAGAAAATAACTACGACAATTGATAAGACTTCAAATCCAATTGCCATCCAAAATAAATCAGTAAAGCCACGCCAATGAATATAATAACCAATTATAAACAGTGATATTGCTGATAACGATGTAGCTAAAGCGCCAAGACATACAAAACGTGATGAACGTTCATTTTCTTCAGTATTTTCAGTTATAATTAAATTCATTACAATACCTAATAGAAATATATAGGACAGAATCAATTAAATTATACTGACTCACCAAGAACATTCGTTCCACCAGCTAAACCAGCGATAAAAGCTGATATATACCACCAATATTCTGGTAAATTTTCATAAACTATTGCTTGATAAATAATTACATGAATGGCATTTCCAACTATAGATAATAGCAATACTAATTTTTGATTTAATCGTGAAGCATAAAGACCATATAAATAGGTGATAATTATTACTGGAAATGCTCGCCATAAAGTTGTTTGAAATATTAAATCAGCTGAACGTTGTTGTGCCCAAATTTCAGCAGAATTATTTGAAATATCTGTCGTGTTTTGTGCACATGTTTCTTGAACAGATTCATATAGATTAATCGTAAAAGAACTGGTATTAGTCCAATTATGAGCAGGGTAAGTTTTTAAGTAATATTGATAGATATATTGTCCACAAATTGATAAAGCACAATTATATAATGTTTGTAAACAGATCATAGACACAATAAAATAACTATTAATATCAGCCATTGAATTTATATATATTGAAAAAAGTTACTTGATGAGTATAAATAACATATCTCTATATTTTTATTGACAACCTTCACTAAGCGTTTTGCTTTCTGTTTTTCTTCTTTTCTTCCACAAGAAAATAATGCGTAAATTGTTCCTATGATTGGTATTTTTCTGTTCTCGTGATGCAGAACACGTGAAAAGGAAAAAAAACTTCTCTCGTTCTTTTTCTTTCTAGAGAAAACAACAAAAATATATTCTGTATTTTTAATTTGTCTATTTTTACTATTTAATTACGATAGAAAACGTTAAAAAAAAGTATAATAATCGACCGACTCGTGTTAAAAAAAATATGATTTTGACATTAAAAAAAATTCACAAAGGTAAAGTAACAAACGTTATATGTCAATTACTCTTCTTTCTATTTCTTTCATGTTTTATGTAGTAGTTGATATTACTCATCTGTTAAATAAAAACGGACGGATGGATTATTTCATCCTTCAAAAAAAAAGAAATTCATAAAGATTACATATGATGACAGCTGAAAATATTTTCTCATCTTTTCATTATTATCAGTACAAATTTAATTAATATAACAAATTGGGATCAGATAATTCACGTAAAATGCTTCGATATATTTCAATAATTAACATTAATTCTTTTAGTTTTAAATACTAATGACAATAATCATACAAATATATATATATCAGTTACAACAACTCTTTTTTTTGCAAATCTAAGTGCAGAATTTTTTTATAAAATTAATTATGTGTATAACCTGATTGTTTTAATAATGAGCATAAGTAATTATATATGTTTTTTAAATATATTACTAATGGTGTTATTGTCGCTATCTGTCAGTGGTGTATATGATAAAACATAACGCTCTATCGTAGACGAATACCGTTATTCAAATAGTAGATTCTGTTTGGTTGAAACTGACATCAAATATAAAGATTAATAAAGATAAGGATCACTTCAAAAATATCCTTATTTTCTCTTCGTCATTATCGACTCAACAAAAAAAAATATCAAACGATACATCGATGTCTGCTGATACTGATGATGATCTTGGTGATGTTGTTCTAAATTGGTCACCACGAGATCATCCTCTTTCTAATCCACAATACCATGTTTTACAAGGTAGATATTGTCGACTTGAATTACTCAATTCAAAAACAAATGATAATGTTATTCA
>CAJNOI010001689.1:0-13151 GCA_905250115.1 Adineta steineri | reverse complement strand
ATTATGACATCACTCTTTCTGTGTATTATGACCAATACAATTTTAAACATGAAAAATTTTCCTTTAGAAAAACTGATTAAGTATGTGTCTTACTTGATAAATCCTAAATATTATTTAATACCGCTATTGTTAAAATAATCAGATGTGCACCATAATATTTTCTTTATATATACTTGCGAATAAAAAGAAGCGTGTTAAAAGAAAATGAAGAGTAAAAACAAAACTCTTTTTTTTCTAAATAAGTTATAAATAACAGAATGGGAAAATAATTCCTTCTAACATAAAATGATACGTGTTATATCATACACGAGCAAAAAAACAATAATTTTGAAAAAATTATAATGAACAAAGAGTTGATTATATCAGGTACGAATAATATATCTTGAAATGAAATAATATTGTTTATCTGAAGATAAATTATATCATAAAAAATATTTTGAAAACTTGTCTTAATATTATGTTCTACAAGAAATCATTAAAAAGTATACCCTAATCATAGATTAATTACCAAAATGTAAACAAAATAGAATCATTATTCTTTCATCACACTTAAAAAAAATCACATCAAACAATATTCATCCAAATAAAGTTCTATTTTTTATCATGAGTAAATTCAGAATCAAATTGAGTTTAAGACCTAAATACACATTAGTATCGTAGAGAATATGTACAAATAAAATGACGATATATTTCTATACTACAGAAACTCACGATCATTTCAATCTAACGTCTATTAAGACTTCAACCGTTATGATATCAATGTCAGAAAGATAAAAATCTATTTAAAAAAATGATTGATCATAAATATAACAAGAAAATATGGTATTATTGAATTATTTGAAATTATGTTTGATATATATCAAAAAAATTGAAATATTTTCTTTTATTGTAAAGGAAATGTTCTGTAAGATAATAAATACCTTTGATTTGTCAGTTTTAAACTTCAACTTTGAATTAAAAATTTTTTTACTATAAACGAAAAGATTTTCACATATATGATGAATTAAAAAAAAGATTGATTTATATAAATTAATCTATCAATTCCTTATGCTTCAAGTTATATAATCGTAATGGAATAGTTCATTTTGAGCGTGTCGGTTGTGGATACTATAAATTTTAGTTTTTGTTGAATAAATATATTTCTAACTCGATGTTATAATGAAAGTTGAAACAATTTGTTTATATATAATATTGATTTATAAATGAATGATAATCTTAAGATAACATTGTATCTCGTATAAATATATATATGAATTTTATTAAAGAACTGGATTGATGATTTCGACTTCTCATACCTCTTTTCATTCAATTTATTGTTTCTTTTCTGTCTATAAATGCTTTAGAATTAGATTTGAAGGACTTTTTACATAGAATATTTTTAGTTTTTTAGTTTTTATCAGTCATTAAATTTACTACCCTTGAGTCTTTAATTATACTATATTACTACCACGCGACAGGTAAGAGGAAAATACTAATTATAAATATATCTACGAAAAAAATATCTGAAATTTATGTCTTTGACACAGTGCTGCCTACGCTTTACGACAATGTGAAAGAAAACTGATAAAATAGAAGAAGGACACAAAATCAGTGAAGCAAAAGGTATTGAATCACTCTTCATAGTAATATATATAGACCCACAATATATTTCACCTTTCATAGTAATTAATATTTGAAAAGAAAAAGAAGAACATGAATGATAAAGAGCCACTATTAAAGAACTATAACAAACTACTTAATGACAATGATAGCGACAATGACAACAAAAGGTATAATTTGATAAACACATAACAAACTCATCATTATTTATAGTTTTTCTGATTGGCGTCAATATTTCAATCGGCAAAAGGCTGATGCTAAGAATAAAAAATTAGACGATGAGATCAATCATACTACTAAAGATATTCCAATCAGTGTTTTTCAATTGGTAAGTATATTCAAAAATAAAATATCATAAGAGAAAGCATGTTATTTTTCTTTTTAATATATTCATTTCATTTAATGATAGTTTCGATTTGCTGATCGTATTGATATTCTTCTTATAATTATTGCTCTGTGTCTCATATTAATACATGAAGTTTGTGTTCTCGCAAATGTAATTCTTTTTGGTCGAATCACGGGATTATTTGCCACCACATCATTTGCTGTTGATTGTAATAATCAATATCAAAATTTAACATCTACAATTATCAAGAACAGTGTATGTCCTCTTGGTATTGATCTTAATCCATTAAATTATGATCGATTACATAAGTATTTTACTGAGAAATATTCTTATTTTGAAATTTTTGAAATTTTTCATTTATAGTCTATGCCATTATAATAATAAATCTATTTCATCCACATTATCTCCATTAACGCCTTTATTTCATGAAAATGTTATGCATCTAGTTCATTGGTTCTTGGGTAAGTCTATTGAATATGATGATTTAAATTTTAAAAAAACAAGCGATTTGTTGTTTTTGTATCAATGTAGCTTTAAGTATTCTTGCATTTCTATGTACTTCTCTTGAATATATCTGTTGGACAACTGCTACGAAACGGCAAACATCTCGCATGAGTGTTTTACTCTTTCAATCACTTATTCAACGTGTAAGTAAAAATATTTTTTTACATTCATAAAATACTTTATAATTCGTTATTATGAACGATGAAATTAGTTAAAATTTAGTTTATTCTATTTATGCCTCTTGCTTCTAATCAAACATAAAACAAAATTAAGTAGATCATTTTGATCTCGATTTCTGACTTTAAAGAAAATAATAATGATAACGATAAACTGATATATTTCTTAATTTATGATTCAAAATAAAATAATATATTATTTCTCTTTCATTTTCTAGAACATGACTTACTTCGATACAAACCATACTACTCAATACAATACAAAGCTTTTTACGTAAATATAATAATTTTATGACAAACAATTAGACATGATCGATTTCCTTTACAGTAATATTGAAAAGATCAAAAATGGAATAGGTTTTGAATTCTTAATAGTAATTGGACTTATTTTGGTCATGATTTTCAGTATAATCATATCTTTCATTATCAGTTGGCAATTATCTTTAATCATGTCTTGTATAATTCCAATTGTTGTTGTTAGTTCATTGATGTTTGCTAAGGTATAACGTATTATTTAGTTCGCTAAAATCTTTATTAATAATTACAGCTCATCACAAAAGAAACAGAAGAACAATTAAATACATATTCAAAAGCTGGACAAATCGCTCAAGAAGTATTTAGTTCATTAAGAACTGTTCTTTCATTTAATGGAAGCAAATACCAACAAAAACAGTAAATAAATAAATAAACAAAGATTTATAGATTATTCTATATTATTTATTCGATCTAGATATGATAAAGAATTAAAATTAAATGAATGGTGTACTGTGAGGAAAGATGCTGCATTTGGTGCTTTTTTTGGTTGGTTATTTTTTATAAATTTTATAGTTTATTCAATTGGTTTCACTTTTGGTTCTATTCTTATGTCTTATGAAACTCATCGTATACTGACCATTAGTGAGATTCTTGTTGTAAGTCTGCTATAACATCAATATACAAGAAAGTAACTGAAAAACGAACTTTTGTTTAGGTTGTAAATATGTTCGCACAAGCTTTAAGTTTTCTTAATTCAGTTGGTCCTTTCTTCCAATCAATTTCGGAAGCTCAAGGTGCAGCAGTATCCGTATTTCAACTTATTGACGAGGTAAAATCGATTACATAGTCGAAACTGAACTTTGATAATTATATTTTCTATTTTATTTTATGATATAGGTACATGATGAAAATCTGAATGAAAAAGAAATATTGGAAGAGAACATATCTGATGAAAACTCGATTTCTGATATCAATGGTGATATTGAATTTGACAATGTTAGTTTTTCTTATCCATCAAGAGAAACTGCAACAGCTTTGAATAATCTTAAATTGATTGCTCGTGCGAATCAAACAACTGCTCTTGTAGGTTCAAGTGGCTGTGGTAAATGATTTTTTTCAAAAACAAATATAACATTTTAATATTGAAATTTACTGTGATAGGAAAAAGTACATGTGTATCACTCCTTCTTCGTTACTACGAACCTTCTTCAGGCAGAATTATGATTGATGGTCAGTCAATTACAGATTATAAAATTAAACAATTTCGTCAAAATATTGGAGTTGTTAGTCAAGAACCTGTAGGTTTCTTTCATTTTTGTTTTAGTCTCTCTAGAATTTTTATATTAAAATAGATTTTGTTTGGAATAAGTATTTATGAAAATATTCGTTTTGGTAAATTGAATGCAACACGTGAAGAGATTGAACAAGCAGCAGAACAAGCTAATGCACATAATTTCATTATGAAATTACCAAATGTTTGTTTTTAAGTATTTATATTTATATTTATTTATATTAATATTTTTGTTTGCAGAAATACGAAACACTTGTTGGTGAACGTGGTATACAATTGAGTGGTGGTGAAAAACAACGTATTGCATTAGCTCGTGCACTTGTCAAACAACCCAACATTCTTTTATTAGATGAAGCAACAAGTGCACTTGATAATGCTAGTGAAAAAATTGTTCAAGAAGCACTAGATCGAGCATGCAAAAGTAAAAATTACTTAATTACTTGAGGGTTATATTATTATTATTATTATACTATATAGATCGTACAACTATAGTTATTGCTCATCGTTTGACTACAATTCAAAATGCTGATTATATCTATGTATTAGATAAAGGAAGTGTGATTGAAGAAGGTACACATGAAACATTAATGATAAAAGAAGGAGGAAAATATCAAACAATGGTCAAAATGCAGCAATCTGAAAAAACGATTGATACGCAAGATGGGTTAATGTATATGACACAAGCAGCAGCTGAAGATGAAGAACAAATATGTATGTTACTATTCCAATATTAATAATTATCATGTTTTATAAACTTCAGTGTGTTTTGTTTTTTGAAATAGTAGAGCGTGCTCGTCTATTGAGTGAGAGCGAAGCAACTGATATAAATCAGGTAAAAATAAATATGTAATAACTTTAAAAAATCATTATTAATATATACTCTTCTAGAGAACTTCGATATCAACAAGAGAAAAATCTATTTTTCTTAGACTCTTGAAGATGAATAGTCCTGAATGGATATGTATCTTGATTGGTTGTTTAGCATGCTTACTTGGTGGATTACGTGGACCACTTTTCTCGATTCTATTAGCGACAATAATCAATGTGAGTGATTTATTTGTATGAATATTCTAAGAAAAGCTAAAAGACGTGTGTTTTCTGTCGATTTTGTTTTTTATTTAGGAGTTTAATGATTGTAAATACACTGATATACGTCGTCGAGTGTCGATTACAAGTGGTTTATTTATTCTTTTGGGCGCTGCTTTTATGATTCTCCATTTTTTCCAAGTAAAAATTTTATTTCTAAACTACATTAGTGAGTTTTTTCACGTTTGTTTACAGTTTGTGACTTTTGGAATTGCAGGAGCAAAATTAGTTAGTCGTCTTCGTTTAAAAGCATTCGCATGTTTACTTCGTCAAGAAGTAGCTTACTTTGATCGACCTGAAAATAGTTCTGGTGCTATATGTACTCAACTTTCTTCTAATGCAGCTGCTATTGAAGACATGGCTGGTTCAAGATTAGGTGTTATCTGTGAAGGTTTATCCATGTCTACTTTTGGCTTCTTGCTTGGTTTCTTCTACAATTGGGAATTAACAATAATCATAGCTATTCCGTTCGTTATCCTACTGATTGCCAATGTTATGCAGATACGACTGAGTTCATGGTTAAAAACACAATCTGATCGCATTTACTGTCAAGCTAGCACGGTAAAACCATTTTATTATTCATAATATTTTCATGTGTAATGGAATTATGTTATTATACATTATTTGATCAAATAATTATTAAATATTTATTCTATATTGTGTCTTGTTTAGCTTGCTGTTGAAGTTCTTACTAATATGCGCACAGTAAAACAGTTATCAATGGAAAATGAAGTTTTACGACAATATTCGAATATGATTGATCAAGTATTAAGGTTAGTCTTTTGAATATCATGCCATGTATATACATTTGATAAATAAAAATCAATTGGGAAAACAATAGTAAGGTCGAAACTTGAGAGAAATTTGATCAGATAGTTCCTTTGATTGTAATCAGTCTATTTTCTAGTTATACTAGATCTAAATTAAAACCTAAATATATATATAAAGTAATAAACAAAACTCCGAGTGCTTTTAATAATCTTGATTAATTTTGTCAAAAACATGTTCTTCTATATTAATAATGATCTAATAATATCGAATATTTAACTCTCTTATTTTTTTATAGATATTGACTTCAATCTTCAATAAATTTTCTTTTGTTTAGAATGTCTTGGAGACCTGAAGCATTGTTTGCAACAGTATTTGGATTGTATTGGATGATGGACTCATTGATTTTGGGACTTTTGTATTGGCGTGCTTTAGTTCTTGTTGAAAACAATGAACTAGACATGAACGATATTGTTATGTAACTAAAACAATAATTTCCATAATCTATAAATTAAGTTTTATTATTTTTTTTTATTTTTATAGAATTTCTGCTTTTGGAATTTTCGCATTAGGATCGATAAAAGTTGCTGGAATGTTGTAAGATATAGAATTTATGTTTTGTTTCTGTTTTTGCTATTTTCATTTTAGAGCAAGACGTATCGGTGCATCATTTGCTGCTGCTCACGCTTTTTTTGATCTATTTGATCGAATACCAACTATTGATAATGGATCTAATAAAGGACAAAAATTAGTAAAAGAAAAAAAAATAAAACTATTGCCTTTCAATTTTATATTTTATTCTTGAATTATTTAGACTAACTTTAGTGAAGAAACAGAATTTAATCAAGTTAAATTTATTTATCCAAGTCGTCCAACAGTTCTTGTTCTTAATAAACTTCAATTATCTATTAAATCAGGTCAACGTATAGCTCTTGTTGGTAATGTGCAACAATAAATTACTATATTTTCTAATTTATTAATCATATAATATTAATCAATTTAGGTGCATCTGGATGTGGAAAATCAACAATAATTCAATTACTAGAACGATTTTATGATGTTACAAATGGACAATTGGTAAGTATCTCTTTTCTATATATAATTCAAGTACTTATATAAACAAAAATATTAATATAAACTAGACTCTCGATGGTGTTGATATTCGAAAACTAAATATTCAATGGCTTCGTTCGTGTTTGGGTGTTGTTAGTCAAGAACCAATTTTATTTGATTTAACAATTGCTGAAAATATCGCATATGGATTAGAAAATATACCAATGGATGAGATTGTTCTTGCTGCAACTAAAGCTAATATTCATCAATTTATTCAACAATTACCTCAAGTTAGATTAATATTTTGATTATTTAATAATATTATCTTATTTTGTTATAGGGTTATGAGACAAAGGTTGGAGTAAAAGGTAGTTTTTTATCAGGTGGTGAAAAACAACGTATTGCTATTGCTCGAGTTCTTATTCGTCGACCTAAGATACTATTATTAGATGAAGCTACGAGTGCTATGGATCCATATAATGAAAGAGTAAGTTTGTTTTCTTTTATATATATATAATTAATATTTTTAATAATTGAAGATAGTACAAGAAGCTCTTGATCAAGCTCAAACAGAAGATTCTAGTCGAACATCAATTATTATTGCACATCGTCTTTCAACAATACGTTCATGTGATGTAATACATGTACTTGAAATGGGTCGTATAGTCGAAAGTGGTACTCATATAGAACTAATACAAAAAGGTGGAATTTATTATAAAATGTTAAATGCTCAAAACAACATACAATAATTATTATTGAACTACTTCATTAACAAATGTTTTTTACTAATTTTCTTGTTCTTTTTAATAATATGTATGAAATTAACTGTGAATCGAATTACATCTAATTTCATAGAAAATTTCAGTGATGAATTTTTGATATCAACGAAATATTTTAATAAAGTAAATAAAAGAAGAGAAATTGTGAAAGTATTAAGACAATATTTTATTTTACACCATAAGTTCGTGATGTCTATTGATAAAATCTGATAGCATTTACAAAAACTCTCTTAAGACATCGCTTGAAAAGAAATTCGAAAGGTCTCGCGTTTTATATATTTATTTATTATTAAAAATATTTGTAATTGTCTTCTCCCTTTTGTTTCTCTTCGTCTTCTTTACAATTCTTCAACAAGTATTTGTATGTACATTAGCTTGTTTTTTTTTTTAAGTAAAAAATAATTGAGGGTGTGGGTGTGCGTATAGATGTAAAGTTGAGAATAGCTTAGACATCCTCACCCACCCACAACCACACCCGCACCACACCTACGAATGCATAAAATATCACATCTGAAACTATTTGACACCGAAAAATGTCTTCTCCTTGAACCATACTTTATTTAGAGATAATGAACAGAAATACTTTCTTGGCTATGTAAGCAATATTTAACTATCGATCATTGGAGTTCAGACAACAATTCAAGATCGCCAACTCTTATTTGATTTTTATCAAACTGCGTCAGTTTAACTGTGAGGCCACTATTTGCAATATTCAACAGTTGTGTACCAGCTGCGAGTAGTGAATGCGTTCGAAGACGAACGCCTACGTCGATAAGATGGATCCCCGCAGGCAAGAAGACAGTTTCTGTACGAGTGCATAGTTGACGGAAGAGAACTGTCGGTTTGTACCAGAACCAAAGCTCTCTACCCTTGCCCGTACCATCATTTTTCTCCAATTTGTTTTCTGTAAGGATGTGATCGTCGTACAAAAAATCGAGTTGATAAGCAGCTCCTCCAATGTCTACTCGACACACGCCTTCGAAGGAAAGTTCGTAGAGCATTGGATACGAGTGCGAGAGGACCAGACTCAAGCCAGGAATTTTGACAAAGACAGTGTTTGGCGTTGTGATCTGAAATTCTTGGTCAAAAGGCATTCGTGGTTGAAACCTTTTGTAGACAGTTTGCATGGTGGCCTGCTGGCGTAAATCTGGCACAACAATAACCTCTTGTTCTTCAGCAGCATTGATATATGTTAGCCACACGTAAAGAAATACCAACAAGCGAGTTTGCATTGTTCGCGTATCGAATAATGGTCTCGATACGATATTCTTCTCACATTTATATAGCATCATTGTTGTTGTAATGTATTCACCAATAACAACAGTAAGCAATAATTTGCATAAAATAATATTAGTTTTTTATATCACGTTACTGATCGCAATTCGATCTTTTCATACAATACCCGAAATTGTTTAAGAGGAAAGATCACATCGAGGGTTTGGATATAGGTGAGAATGTGGGAATTCTTTCCAATCATCAACTAAAACCACACCCACAACCACCCACTTCGTCTGAAGTATTATAGGACATATTTAATAAACAAAACGTGCAATATAACAATTCTGTATTGTCCCAGATGTTGCTTATCAACCTCATATATTTTCTTAAGAATCAAGTTACAAAGTATTCAGTCTTGTTAAATATACAGCGATTGTAAAATGATACTTGATCAAAGAGAACACGTAGAAAAATGACTTTAGAAATGCAAGTGGAAAGGGTACAGGTGTGGATGCGTTTTATCTATACCCACACTCATACCCTCGTTATTATCGAGTTTTCATTAAGTTTTTCTTATTCGATGAAAGAAACTAAATTTAGTTTTTAATTTATAATCAAAAACAATAAGAAAGAAAATAAAAATAAATAAATGTTCTTACGAACAGAATGAAGTAGTCCGATTATTTTATAAAGAGTTTGATTCAATGTTTACGGACTGAAAGCATGGATAAGAAAAACGATCATATACTTAATAATTGTAAAACAAGATAATAAATCGGAAAATTTGGGTATGGTTCTCGGTGGGTATAGCTATCTTATTTCATCAATCCTAACACCCACACTCACACCCAAATATCTGGTATTTGAGGGTGAATGTGTGAGTTTGTATGGTTTATGTGATAATGTGGATAGGCGTGAAGGTTTGGTTGTGGATTATTGATTACCAAAAAAACTACTGATAATATTCTTGTGCCATTGATTATTTAGTTTTTTTTTGCAAATTAAATAATTCGAAATAAAATCTTAATGAAAATAAAATTTGAACAATTGAAAATTAGATAAGAAATCTTTCGTTAGAACAAATGTGTTTTAACATTATTTTGAATTTATCTCAATAAAACTAATCAGTTTATGAAATAGTTTTATAGTTTGGTTCAGATGTGATAATTTACATAATATTCAATCTATTTTTAGATTTTACAGAGTTTTGTTTTTACAGAACTAAATCTCTAAATATTTATTTGAATTTGATAAAATAAATCAATTCTTCATCATAATAAAACATTTTAATTTTGTCAATTGAATTCTTATTGAATATTAGAAAATGTTGTTGTTTTTGAGAAAGTATTCAACATTTTACAATTATTTACTCACAATGTCATTCTCTTATTCATACCAATATAGAACAAAAGAAATAATTGATATATTATGTTTACTCACAACTATCTTAGTTTGATCATAATTATTCGTCATGATAAATAATTTCAAACGATAATAAAATTATGACTTTAGTTGATTTTGTTGATTCTAATTTTTTTTGTTGATGTATTTATTTCTCATACATTTTGATGTGTTTCGATGAAGATACATTCTGAAGATAAGCAATCGCACTTTTCTTAACATTTATCTAATGTATGAAATAAGAATAGAATCGATTGTGCTACACATTTCAAATAACAAATAATGTCGATATATTTTTTTCTTCAGGAAGCGTTGTATTTCCTTCGTAAACGCATGATTTGCGATGTATGCTTAACAAGAATAATATTACATTTTGTTTTCACATCCTTCCTACAGAATTTCAGTATCATGAATATTTTTATATTTACAACAAATAATCCCTGATATTTTATATTAGTTTTGAAGAAGGAAACAGATTCATTGTTTTTATTTATTGATACATTCAAATGTTGTGTTTGCAGCAAATATTTCAAAAAAAGAAATTCCCATTGACGTCATTAGGTAGGCGAATAGAGAAAAAAAATAAACCTTTTATTTTTCTCTTGTTCAGTTTTCAGTAACATAGAGAAGAGTTTTTCTGTCATTTAAGTCAGTTCTCATAGTTAATTATTGGGAAATGTCACTAAAAATAAATAAATTGTTTTATTCCATTCAACAGAAGACAAATATTAATAATAATTAACGAAAAGATGCAGAAGAATTTGTTTTATTATATAGGCATTAACAGAAAAATAAATAAATTTTAAGGAAGATGCATTATGATACACAACAAGATGGAGATGTACGCTGTAGTTTGTTAGGAAGAATTACATGAAATAACTTTAGCTTATTTAAGTCTGACTCAATTAATTTGAACCAATAAGAAAGATTTTGTGAATCACAATGTTTAATGATAACAATAGAAGCGTCAATAATAAATACAATATAAAAGAATATGTCAATAACATAAATATATAAACTTGTCAAAAGAAAATGATTCTGTTATTTGTAATAGATGATGAAAGATGAATTGCAGGAACATTTCAAACTCAATGCTGCTCAAAATTGATTATACCCTGACGGATAAAATAGTTTGAATATGTGCGTTTTGTGTATCGCCTTTTCTTTCCTTTATAAGTTGTATTGGAAGAACGAAGTATACCAAAGAATACAGCGTGAGAAGCTCTGAAATTTATATGATTGATCTATGTTTGACGTAAAACAAGAAAATTCGTTGCATGAAAATAAATGATCGTGTTCACATGGTCAAAAATTAGTCGTATATAATTTAGGAATTGTAGAGCTTTTCATTCTAGATTTTGCGATATATATTTTGTTTTTCTAGTAGAGTGTTTGAATAAATGCAAAATTGATACAAAGAACGCTCACATTCAATTTCTCTTACCGGTTGGTGTTTGAGGAATGAGAGTGTAGATGACGTTAAAAGATGTGTTTTTTTATCCACACCCACATCCGATTCATAAATCTCTAGAACTTCTCACTCGAAGATGATGTTAACGAGTGAGCCGCGCTGTACTTCTATCTCTGTTTTCCATCACAAAAAAATGATATTAATGATTCGATGAATTAAAGATAAAACTAATCTATAAATTGACACCAGAAATCATTTTTTATAGGAGTTTCATCTTTGGGATAAATTTTGCGTATGCGATTAAGTCACTTGTTTTCTCAATTATTTTGAAAATGCGTTTTTATTCTCCATCTGTTCAAGATTTTAATTCATTTTTTCTGCGTAGTCTCATTTCTTTTTTTTGTTCATCTTCTATTGACACTTTTTTTCTCTCGTTAGAATCCTTTTTTATTTTTCTTTATTTTTACAAAGCAAATTTTTACTTTCAGATATTTTTTTGCTGCTGTAAGTTACTGCATTTTATTTTCTCTCGATTAGCATAATTCGTAGCTCATAGGAGTCTATAAGAAAATATAGTTAGTAGTGAGTTAAATTTGAGAACAGCCAAATTTTGACGACCGAATCTGACTCTTGATTCGAGTACTGAAAAACTTCTAACTTTGATACCAACATATTCAGAAATTTGTCTAACACATTCAGAAAATGGTTGTCATTTATTTCAAACGGCCCATTAACGTAAGGGATAGTTAAACTAAGTAATAATTCATCATTGAAATAATAAAGTATACAGCTTTATCTTAACTAATTTTTGTTAACCCAAATTAAATTCTAGTGATTCGGTTTGGAAGTGCGATGTTATTATTTTATTTAAAATAACTCTTTCAGACATTTCCTAAAATAATTACATATGACTCGTATGTAACTATCTGTTTTAGCTCAGAATATTGTGCTGTTTTTACTAGTACATGATCCATTACAATATATTCAAATTAATTACTAAAATCGTAAAAATAGAGTTATTTTGAAAATAATAATAACTTCTCACGTCTGATTCAACTAGGTTTAAGCTTTGGTCTCTGATTAAAATCCAATAAATAAAGATTTGAACCAACATCCAGAGGAGTCCGAGAGAAGTGTTTTTTTTATCCTGGTTTACTTTTCTATAGAATATCGACTCTCCCTTTAACGCCTTTAGCCCTTTTAGGTCCCTTAGTTCCGTTAGTTCTTTTAGGTCTTTGACTCCGTTTAGTCCTTTTCGCATATG
>CAJNOI010001688.1:0-13157 GCA_905250115.1 Adineta steineri | reverse complement strand
TGTAAGAACAATATATATATATGTATAAAAAAACGACAAATATTATTTCTTTCTTTTAGTGAATGGCCCTTGGCACAATCATCATCAAGAATAACATAATAGAAGAAGTAGAGAACAAGGAAGACAAATATATATATATATGCTAATCGACAGTGTGGAAAACTAATGACAAGCTTAAAAACGCAACAACGCTAAACAGGCAGTTGATTATGATGTTGATGAGATTATCTTATTATGATGTGCATATACATGAGAGACGTCAGTATATCTATTTAGTGATTGATCAACAACTGAAGAACTAACTATTCCGATAAAAAAGAAATAAATTGTATATATACCAGTTTTTTTTATTGCTTATATTATTATTAGGAAATAAGAATATTTTTGTCATTGGAAGACATGATTTATGATAAAATATATTTTGGATTGATTACAATCTCGTGTGCAAGGTTCCGCTCTTTTTTTTCGATAAGAACCATAGCGAAACAAGAGAGTAGAGAACAAATTGAAATTATACGCTTGTCTAAAGACATCAATCCTTCTATCTGTTTTAAGATTGCTTCCGAAAAGAAGAAGAAAGAAGAATTCAATTATACGTTGTTGTTATTATTATTATTAAGCAACATTGTTGTAGTAGTGATAGATATGATAATCATTTATCGCTTAAAAGTTGATCATTAAAATCATTCGGAGTTTTTTTTTACAACTCAATAAGAAATCTATCAAACAAGAAACTTGTTGAATCAGTATAAGTTTTTATTCTTCTTTTTAATAGTTTTCTTTTTCTAGTATGTACTTTGAATGTTTTTCTTTGTATTTATTAAATGATCGAAAAGAAAAGGTTGTCAACTCTTTATTTCGCATCTTTACGCTTCCATTTTTCAAGCTTACGTAAATAATGTAAGTAAAAGAAAAAAAAGTGATGCAGAAATTAAAACGAAAAAATGAAAGGTGCTGGTGACAGGTAAATAAATGTCGAGCTTTAAAGAATAAACGTTTTAATATTAATGATCTAATATAGTGTTAACGACCGTACAACAACAATGAATCGTGGTGATACTATTAGTGCAAATAGTTTAATTATTGATAATGATAATATTAATAATAATCAGGTACGTACAAATGAATGATTAACACTAATAAAAAACAAAGAAGAAATCGGAACTTTCATCACTCTAAATCATTAACTATAACAATGTATTTCAATACTTCTGAATTACATCTTTGTTTCATATATTTGGAAATAGATTCCTGCTGATCAACCAACACTAAGTGGAGCATTTGGTCTCACAAGAGGTAAGAAAAAAAAAGAAAATAGATGATTTATTTTTTGTCCTACTTTATCCTTGGATACCATATTCTGTTTACATCTATTACTTTTTCTTTTCGTCATAGCTGCAACAGTATTCTGGTATATTTGTATTACTATCTTGTTTCTTATTGCCTTCATAAGTCTTGTATTATCAATTCTTTACTTTGTTGGGGGTAAATATTTTCACAGGTTTTTCACTTTTGTTACTTATTTTCTTCTATATGAATAGATACTACAACAGAACAAGTCATTAAATTATATGGTATATGTGGTGCCGGCAGTTTAGTTATTGTTACTATTGTTATCGTCTCACTTGATTGTTGTAATGACAGCAATAGAAAAGAATATGAAGAATTAGCAAAATACAGAATGTTACAAGAAAATCAAGCGAGACAAAGAGCTTTAGCTAGGCGACGCCCTCAACAAATACCTAAAGATAAAGAAGAGAAACCCAAATCATCTGTTACTCAAATTCAAGGATCACAAGTAGCTAATAATGAATCTAATCCTCTTTCTTATGGTCCTCATCATTATCATCCACATTATTTCCATCATGTACATCAACATTCACTTGGTTATCCGATTCCAGATCGATCTAATCTAGTTGATATGGGTGTCAATACATCAGATAAATTTGTTCCTCCATCATATCATAGAAATAATGAAAATACAACACAGACAGATCGAACAGAAGGTACACAAACATCAGCAATGGAATTAAATGGAATACCTAGCAATGTAACGGAAATTATTCATGAACGAACAATTGTAAAAGGACCACGAGAACTTTTAGGTACAATTAAAGAATCAATGGCACAGCAAGATAGATTATCAACGATTGGTCTTAATAAGATTGACGTAAACACACTCATAGCTTTTGTTTGATTTTGTTATTGTATATATATTTTTTAATGTTATAATGAGTTATTTAAATAAATGAATAATTCAATATGTTATATTTTCTTTTCTGTTTATCCTATGTCTTGATTTCGATTTTTTTTATTTTGACATATATGATCGATTGAACAAAATTAAAAAAAATGTGATTAAAAGTTTTCAAATCTAATTTGTAATCTTTATGGATATAATATATTAATCGATAATATGCTTGAAAAAAATCAGTCGCTCTATATAGTTGTATAACCTCCATCTACTAGAAAACTGGCACCTGTTGCAAAATGACATAAATCCGATGCTAAAAATACAGTAAAATTAGCTATTTCTTGTGTTGATGCCCATTTTTTTAAACATTGTTTTTGTACTTGTTCTTCAACAAGTTGATCTAATGTTATATTTAAATGTGCTGCATGATTTGATGAAGCTGGTGTAAGTGTTGCACCAGGGCATACAGCATTACATCGAATATTAAATGGACCTAGATCAAGTGCTAAATTACGTGTCATTTGTAAAACAGCACCTTTCGTTGTATTATATGGTACAAACTCAGCTTGACCAATCCAACTACTAATACTAGCCATTTGAATAATTGAACCTGATCTTTGTTTTTTCAATAAAGGAACAACAGCTTTAGCCATCAAAGCATAACCACGAACATTCACATCTAATACCCGTGTCCATGCATCTGCAGTAACATCTTCAACTGCGCCAAATGTAAAAATAGCAGCACTTTAAAATAAAATTAAAGATTCATAATTGATAAAGTAATATTATATTAATTGTATACTTATTAATAAGAATATCAATTGTATTCCATTTATCAACAACATGATTGACTGCTTGTTGAATTGAATCTTCATTAGTTACATCAAGTTCAATACTTATGACATTATCTTTCTTATTTGGATCTTCACTAATAATTTTTGTTAGAGTTTGATCAGCTGCATTTTTATTAACATCAGCAATAATAACACGCGCACCGTGTGCTGCACATGTTTGTGCAATTGATGCACCTATAGCTCCACCAGCACCGGTGACAAAAACAACTTTATTTAATAATAATTGAGACCAATTACCACTTGGTTTCGTTGCTTGTTCGGGGACGTCAGACATATTTATTTACTTATAATGAAGTAAAAGTATGAAGAGAGATAAACATAAAATGATATCGAATCGAAAAAGGTATATAACCTACACTATATACTTTTTACATCTGAATATCCAATAACAACTAACTCCATCTATCCTTGTCATTACGAGTCTGAGTGACTGGCTAAAGAAATAGAAAGGAAAAAAAAAGAGGGAGAGACATGACGAACAGCTAAGCAAATGTTTTTCAGTATGACTCATTCTCTACGAAAATAAAGATTTTTAACCTATATTTCATGATTCCGATGTAATTACAATTAAATTTTATTCGTAACTAATATCTATTCTTGCTTTAATTATGTCTACTCTCTTAACAACGAATGATTTTGATGAGAATATTGCATCAATTGATTTTATTCCATCTGATCCAAATACCACATTTTATTTTTTACCAAATGGTATTGGTAAAGATCGTCGTATAATATTTACAAATGCTTTTGTACGTTTTCATCTTCAATTATTAACATCACCTGAGAACGCTCGTTTTATTATTGTTGATGAACAATTCGATGTATCGAAAGTATATTCATTATTAAAATTAGATCCAACAGATTATATTGAAAAACCACCACCAATTATTATTCAAACCAAATGGTTAAGTGATTCATTAAAAGAAAAACATTTAGTTCCATTAACAAAAGATTATATTATTCGTCCACTTCTTATACGAAAAAAAGCAATGCCATCATTTTCCCAACAACCAGCTGTAGAAGAAAAAAATTTTATTCGAAATAAACCTAAACGAAGATTATCCGATGATGCACCTCAAGGTGGATGTGCTACACAAGTTAAACAAAGACGTTATTCATCTGATGAAGATCAAGATCATGATATAATGGATGTTAGTAAATGAAACGATTATGAAATTTTAATTTTAATTACTTTATTTATCTAGGATTATAATGATACAGTTAAAAATCCATATAAAAATGGTGAATTACCAGTATGTTAAATATTTTTCTTATGTATGATAAATGATTTGTTGATATATCTATAGAAAGGTAATTGGATGTGTTCAATGTCTTCTCAAACAGCAAAAAAGAATACGGAAATAAATAAAGATATTATTGATAAACTTCAAGCAATGGGAGATCTCTATGGAAAAACAAATGGTATGACATAAAAATATATCAGACAATCATTTTTTGTATAATTTTGATTAGATAAATGGCGTGCATACTCATATCAAAAAGCAATTACAACAATTCGTCGATGTACACATCGAATTAATTCATATGAAGTAAAAAAGAAAATTATGAAACATATGTATATCTTTTTTTTGGGATTTTAGGAAATAATTAAACTACCTGGTATTGGTGAAAGTTTAGCTAAAAAGATTTGGGAAATAATTGATACAGGTAGTTTTGAGAAACTTGAAGATTTTCAATCATCTGAATATATGAATGTTATAACTTTATTTGGTAACGTATGGGGATGTGGACCAAATATTGCTAAACAATGGTATGATCAGGTAAAAGATTTATTTTATTTTTGAAAGTTTTTATCGATTCTTTTTATTTTCAAAATCAGGGTTTTCGTACACTTGATGATCTTCGTACAAAAGCAAAATTATCAGATAATCAACAAGTTGGATTAAAATATTATGATGAATTTCTTGAACGAATGCCACGAAATGAAGTTTGTGAAATTGAAGCTGTGGTATGTATATATCTATCAGATAATAAATTATTCATTTTATTTGAAATACTATTTTTAGGTGAAAGAACATGCACTTGCATTAGTACCTGATCTTATTATTCAAACATGTGGTTCATATCGGCGAGGTAAACCAACTTGTGGAGATGTTGATATTTTAATTACACATACTGATGGAATATCACATGAAGGTCTTCTTATTCCATTAATTGATTCCTTAAAAAAATCTGGTATGTTTCTCTATTAAATAATTCGATTTTTTCATTTTTATAAAAAAACAAAATTTTAGGATTTTTAACGGATGATCTTGTCCTATCAGCATCGGATAAATATGAAGAAGACAGCGGGTATGTAAAACTTTTCAATATAGCATCACAATAGAATGATATCGGTCACAAAATATTTCTCTATAATTTTAGTTACAATTATATGTGTTTATGAATTTTTCATTTCTAGTACTTCTTAATATCGTATACGAACAAAGGTTTTTATCTCATGAAATATGAATAGTTTCTAACGTTACTAAACATATAGAAAAATCTTTAGTAATAAAATTAAATTCTTTTAATATAAAATTTAATAGTTTATTGTAGTGCTGTAGAAGAAAATAAAGATTCTAATTATACTATAAATTTACTATTTGTATTTTTTTTCATAGTTCTCATGTGAAATATTATGGTGTTTGTCTTTTACCTGGTGAAAATAGAAAAGTAAAGATTTTGTAAATATGAAAGAAGAAATAATACTAATAATATCTCTTTTAAAGCATCGTCGTCTTGATATCATTATTATTCCACATGATGAATATGCTTGTGCTTTACTTTATTTTACTGGTAGTGCATTATTTAATCGATCAATGAGAGCTTTAGCACATCGATATAACATGTAATTTAAACTTGATTTTCTTCGTTTTTTTCTTTTTAATAAAAATTTCATTTTTCAAGGTATTTATCTCAACATCGACTTAATACTGGTGTTATTCGTAAGGTAAAATTTATCTTTCTTATTTTTTCTACGGATATTTATTTCAAATATTTAGAATAATTCAAAAATCAATACGGGTACACCACTATATACTCCAACAGAAGAATCTATTTTTAAATATCTTAATCTACCTTATCGACCACCAGAAGAACGTGATCATTAACTAATCAATAATTACAGAATTATTTTTTTTATATTTTTACTAATCTAATATCTTTATTTAATTGTAATCTTTTTCTTTCAACTCGGTGATAATTAATAAATAAATAAATATCGTTTTTCAGATTTATTCATTTTCATATGTAATTATAAGATGCCATTCGATAGCGATATTTTAAAAGAAAAATTAATTGAAGCTTGGAAACTACGTTCTAATGTAACTAGTTTTTCCGCTTCACTTTCATCATTAATTACACAATGTCGATCAGAAGAAGAATTTCGAACATTATTTACAAGTAAGAAACACAAAAATCTATTAAAGAAAAAGTTATATTTCTACAATTATATTTAGCACAAATTCTTGCACATATTGATTCAGCAATATCTTCTGATCTTCTTCAATCCTATTTTAAATTTCATACAAGATGTGGTTATGTTAATGAATCATTAATTATTGAACATCTTCTTTCTTTAACACCAACATCATCAATAGGAACAGATGATATACAAATTAAATTTCTAATTGAGCTATTATATGAAACTCTTAAAACAATGCATATCATTGCTGATCAAGGAGTTCGTCTTGGAAAACAATTAAATTTACTTGCTAAATGGCTTTGTTCAGCATTATGTGTTTATTCTGATGTATCAGATATAAATAACGAAGTGGATAGTAAAAGAAAAGAAATGCTTACATTAATTTCCAATTTCTTTCTTTTATTATTTACAAATACAAGTTATTATTGTCTTTGGTTAATGACAATTAAAGGACAAAGAGAACAATTAGAATGGAAACAAATTCAAGAAAAATTAAAACAAATCTCAATGAAAATGCCAATTGAAGAAACTAATAGACCAGATGTTTATGAACAAGTTATTTTTAAGTAAGAGAATTTTAAATGAAAATTTGTGCGGACTCTTGTGATATGATTACAAAACTAAAAGGAAGATTAATTTTTTATTCTTATCCTATTCTCTTTCTCGTAGTGAAGAGTCCAGCAGAAATAGACTGTTTGCTTGATTACTTGTGTGTTCTCAGGGTCAAAAGAACATCGAAGAACAATTTTTTGGGAAAGACATTTCTTGAGGTATTTCGATGCAGGAACTTCAAATCTGATGTTAGTTTTTTGCAGATCATTTTCTTAAACAAAGGACCACACTTTTTTACAAAAAAATGTTTTTTATAAGGGTTGACCGAGCGATTATCAAGATCGTGGAATTCAAAGCTGAAGTCAGTTTATGAAATTGTTTGAATAAATAGTTTACTGATAGTTAAGACACATCATTTTTACGAGAAAGAGCTGAGCGATACTTGTATGATGTTAAGTGTTTTGTTGTATCAATAAAATATATCAATGAAAAAATATAAATTTATTATTTAGAATAGCTCGTCTTCATTTATCGGAAGAATTTCATCAAGAAGATATTGAATTTAATGTTTCAATTTTTAATCCACTTGTTTCTCTACTTGTCATTAATCAACTTCATAAATCATCATCGATTCTTTTATTAATTCTTCGTTTCTATGAACATGTTTCTTGTACAACAAATCCATCGTTAATATATCTTCGTTTTCTTCAAGCATCATTTGGTGGTTATGTTTCATCAGTATCAACAAATAATAGTGAATATCAACAACGTTGGTCAGCATATATTTATTTTCAATTACCACGTATATTAGCATCATGTCTTGAAACACAATTTGATGCTGTTAAACAATCTATCGAAACATTTTTATTACATAATGAATATATACTTAATCGAATGGATGAATTATGTTTAGAAAATGTAATGGAACAAGTTTTTCAAACAACATTAAACTATACAAATAATGATATTCGAATAGCAAATGAAGATAAAATTAATAAAATAATTTTTTATATTCAACAAATTCGTCAACCATACAATCAACAAATTCAAAAATATTATCAAAATCATCAAACACGTTCGTTTCATTTTTTTTAAAGATCTTGCAATTCGATAAAATATGTAATGAATTTTTTATTTTAATAGATTCCTATTCATTCCAAGTTCTTACTTTACAACGTTCATTAGAAAATACTTTACAACAAATATTTTCAACACCAAATGAAGAACAAAATCTTGAAATACTAATTAATAATTTAACTGATTTTATTCCATTAATATGTGCACTTGATCAATATTATGAATTTATTCGTTTACTTTTATCATATACTCAAATACGATTTGATCTTGCTCTATGTTTACTTTGTTATGTAACATCAATTACAGATGATACATCAGAAGATTTTGGTCACATAGAAATCAATTGTGATTCATCATCATCCATATCTTTTGTTTATATATGGTTAAAAAAATATTGGTTATCACGTTATATTGGTCATGCATTATTTGCATCATCATTATATTCAAGTGATTTTCTTTCAATAACAAATAATTCATTAAATGAAATATCTGTTACAGAAAAAGAAGAATTTCTAATGGATATTAAATGTTTTAATGCTGAAAATATTCAAATAAAATATTCAAATATTGAATATTTATCAAAAACAATTTATTTCCTAGAAGAACTTCAATCATTATCATTAGAAGAAACAAAACAAACTATTTTACAATTAATTAATTATTTAACGCATGTTTCATATGGAACACTTGTACATATACTTCTTTGGCTTATAGCTAATCATCAAATAGCTAATGATGATGAAAGACCATGGATACAAAATACTATTCATACAATGGGTAAATCCATTTTACACTTTTATGTATATTAAATGTAAAAACCAGGGGCGGAGCCAGGAATTTTGCATGTGAGGTGTACATACCAGCGGGAAAATAATTTCTTGTCTTGTGACAAGGTTCTTTACTAGTATTCACCTTCAGATATTTTTTGGTTAAGGGGGATGCGCCCCTTCTGGCTACGAATTTGGTAAAAACTAAGATTTTTTTAAAATTCAATTGATGTATATTACTTATTTTGATAGTTGTAATTTATAAGATGATTCGCTTTGAATTACAGAATATTGAATTGTTCTGTTTGATCTCATGTCTAATTTATTTTAATCTGACTTTTATTCCATAATTACGGAGTATATAGCCTAGACAAAGCTTCACGTTAAAATTCGAAATGTTGGTTTTTGACTATTTTATCAAATGGGTCATAGTTAAAAGAAAATAATCGAGGTTTTAGAACTTAAACAGAACTATACTTCTCTATATTATAAAATGACACATGAGAAATTCTAGTAAGTCTACTGTTTAGTCCTATTATACAAAATATATTCTTCTGAATATAAAGTTTCTTTTCCGAAATAAATTAAATTTATCTTCTAGGTGCAACAACGGATTCCACTTCGACGTTATCTTCATTATTCGATGCTATAAAACGTCAATTATGGACAGATTTTATTGATAATTCATTATTACCATATTATTCCATAATTCCATCAGTATCATCAACATCAGTTGTTAATCATTTATCTACTTCATCAATTCAAACATCAACATGGCTTATTCAATCATTATTTGATACATATTTAACAAGTGAATTTCTTAATTCTGAACAATCACGTGCATTATATATTTGTTCAAAATATGTTCCATTAAATTTCATAATTATTCGTTTATTAACAAATACAAATACATCCGATGGAATTTATGAAACAGGTCGTGCACTTTATTTTATATTTGGTTTAATTTTATGTCGAAGACGTTCCTCAACACGTTGTTTATTAGAACAAGCTTTACCTTATTTATTTAATTTAAAATCTAATGAATTTATGCTTGAACCAAATGTTTATAGTACAAGTTTAATTATGATTATACTTTTAACACTTGAATTCAATCAAAATAATGATCAATTAGAAGATTTGTTTCATGTTAAATCATGGAAAGAATTCAATTCAATCAATAAAATTATACCAAAATATGAAGATACAAGTGTGACTGATGCTTATCATTCATTATTGAATCAAACATCTGAAGAACTTTTTTCAAATGAAACACTTAAACCTGTGAATTATTTTTTTGGTTGGTTTCAAACAATTCTTTGGATGTTTAGTCGACAAGTTAAATTATTAAAACCATTTGTTAAACCAAAATTAGTAAGATAAATATGTTTGTTTCTTTATATCAGCTTCGTTTTTCATTTAAAATAGATTACTCAATTATCTGAATATTTACCATTACAATTTCCAATTGAAAAAGTTCTTAGTATATTAGAATTATCAAATAATATGGAACTTGAATATGCTTCAATGGTAATAACACGTGATTTTAATCGTTTACAAACATTACAAAGACGAACAACGACAACATTTATACATAACGAACAGATTGTGATAAATGATATAGATTTAATAATTACAGCAGCAAAAAATATAACAAAAAATATTTATTCAATACCAACAGATCTTTAAATATATTTCCAATAAAAGAAATCGAGTGTAAATTGTTTTCATGTAAAATTTATGTAAATTTATTTGAGCAACTTAGATAAAATTAACTCTCGATTTTTATATTCATTGTTTATTAAATAAACGTATCGTTATTATTGTATATTTTGTACCGAAAATATTTTGTTCTTGTATACTTTTATTGTTTTTTACTGAATGAACTTTGAAATGAGATAAAAATGGGATTCCAGAATTTCGCCAGTGTCATTATGTGAGTACAATATATTGAAGTTAGAGCTGACGAGAACTCACAGTACTTACGCCGGGTAACGCCTGAAATTTGGCGAAGAGTCAGTATGCTACAAAAATAGCCTGAAGCATTTGCTGCTTCGAACATTATTTATAGGATTAGAAAAGTAAAGCTCATGAAAATATGGGATGATCATTTGATCGGATTTTATTCTTATATTATGTATCTGTAAAATTTTTAATTACTTGAATACAAAAAAATATATTTTTATTAATGATTTCTAAGAGAAGAAATACGTACCTAGATATTACCTATGTAAATCTTGTAAGTTTAATGCTTAATTTAATATAGTATCTTAAATTTGGGTTGTTTATTAATTATTCATTTTAGTAAAGATGATTTTTCTTAAAATTCATAATGTGATTCTTTTGTTCTTTTCTTCAATAGAAATCTGTGTTCATTTTTCTAACACATATTATCATGTTAAGAGAAAAAGAAAAGGGATGAACGCACATCCTTACCTTTTTCATGACAAGAAGGAAAAGAACAATTCTATGGTAACGTCATCATCGTCTTAACTTCCTTCTTTTTTTTTCCTAAGAACTAATCTAAGCAACAAAAATTGCGCATTCGACTAGTGATAATGACGGAAAGCGAAGTACAACAAACAAGTACGCCAAACAGCAAAATAAAGGTTATATTCAAAGATTCATTTATTTTCTTTCATATAATTTGTATTTTTCTTGTATAGAAATTTCGAAAACGTATATTTCATCCTATAACAAAAAAGAATAAAGATGAACAACAAACAAGTCTTTTACAAGAAAAAAAGAACAAAACTGAGAAACCTATTCGAAATGAAGATTATGAAGCGTAAATTTGAAAACTATTTATTTTGTTTTCATTATATAAAAAACTAAAAACAATGTTTTTACAATTCTTAGAACTGGTTTCGTTATTGATCCACAAGATCACCTCTATCAATATTGGCTTGGAATTATTTCACTTGCTATCTCGTATAATTTTCTTTTAATCCCAGCTCGTTATGCATTTACTGAACTTGATAAAAACTATCGATATATTTGGATTTCATTAGATTATATATCTGATTTTATTTATTTAATCGATATTTTTCTACAATCGAGAACAGGTAAGAAAAAAAAGAAAATGAGTTCTTAATTTGTATAAATTTTTTTCCAGGTTATTTTAGTCATGGTCTTTTTGTTCGTAATCATCATGTATTACAACGTAATTATTTTTTATCACGACAATTTTTTGTATATGATCTTCTATCTATCATACCAACTGATTTTTTATATTTTATTCCAACTTTCCGTTTTGTTTCAATTATTCGTTCGAATAGATTTATAAGAGTTAATCGACTTTCACAATTTCAAGAATTAACTGAATCACGTACGAGATTTCCAAATGCATTTCGAATTGGTGTACTTAGTTGTTTAACATTAACATTGATTCATTGGTAAGATCTTTTCTTTTCCAAATGAAGAATCTTTCTTTTTTTCTTGTTAGGAATTGTTGTGCTTATTTTCTTATTTGTGAACATTTGGGTTTTGGCAGTGATGAATGGGTATTACCAGCTTCGGCTCATAATGAAACAGTTGCAATGCTTTATACTTATTGTTTTTATTGGTCAACACTTTTATTGAGTACAATTGGAGATGTTCCATTACCTGTTACAAGATCAGAATATCTATTTGTATTGTTTGATTATATGATTGGTATGTACCATGTACAGAATATATAACAAAAAGATTAGTCTTCAGATTTCATAGTAATTTTAGTCAGATAATATTTCATTACACGTTATTTAAAGCCCCTAATAGAAAAAATACTGAAACCTTTAAAAATTGAATATAATGCTTATTAATATCGAATGAATTTATGTTATATTCAATAGTTATGAGTTCAGAGTATATTTTAATGATACCTTATTTATACTATGTGTAATATATAAATGCACAATTAAATATTATACATCTTCAGAGAAAATATTTATTTACTAAAAAATACGAGGGTGTGGGTATTAATTAAAGCTCACACCCTTACAATTTTAGAAATAAAGAAAATATTATATATATATATAGGTATACTGATATTTGCAACTATTATTGGTAATCTTGGTACAATGATATCAACTCAAAATCAATCGCGTATAAAAAAAATATATTAAAGCATATTTTTGTATATTTTTCTTCTCTGTAGGACAACAAGTTCGTGAAAAAATGGATGAAATAAAACGTTATATGAAATTTCGTTCAGTTAATCGAAAACTTGAATCAAAAGTTATAAAATGGCTTGATTATTTGTATATGAATCGACAAGTATTAAATGAAGAAATGGTTTTAAATTCTGA
>CAJNOI010001687.1:0-13157 GCA_905250115.1 Adineta steineri | reverse complement strand
ATCAACTTACAGCCCAACTGAAGAATCGTTCGATTGATGATTAAATCAATTTGCGATAGAATCAGAAACCAAAATTTGACTATAAATATGATCATAATAAGAATTGAAGTGATCGATGATGCAAATAAATACATGCCACACCCAACTTGCTGTGATCGTTCTCGACGAAAGGTCAAATAGGATAAAATTCCATTGATCAGGCCTAGCACGGACATGAACATTGTCACTATAGCACTCGTTTTTATTGACACTCGTTGTTGAGACAATGAGAAATTTCGTCGAAGTTCATAACGGAGAATATCATCAAGTGTCAAACCAAAACCTTTAGCATAGAACTGGCATCGCGTACCGAAATAACAATCGGTACAAATGCATATAGTACTAGATGGACAAGTGATATCATCTTGAAAACATGATGCACCATTGTCACAGAAATCGTTGTGTTTGCAGGCAAATGATACTTCATGATCGAATTTAATACAATTCGTATGATTGTCTGATGTACACACACACATGTAGATTTCATCGAAAAAGCACCACAAATCTAAACGAGTTTGACATGGTAGATGATAGTATTTTATGCGTCGGATACGTGGTAATCGTAACAGAGTCAAATTGAATAGTTCATCGATACGTAAACAACGCTGATTAGGAGTAATCAATGTCAAGATACTTTCATGATACATAGATGTATCCTGTATTACAGCTAAATAATAATCAGATGAGTGTTTGATAAATGCCATATGAATGTCCTCTGCATTATACAATGTAACGACTTGTTGATCGTGAATTAATTTTTTGATGGAAATTGCAGTAAACCATGAATCGTCTGGTCGTCGAGTAATAATATAGCTCAGAATGTATGATGGAACGTCCATATTATTGAAAACAATCTCTAATTTCTTCTTTTCATGCTCACATGAAATGCCGTAAAATCGATCGAAACAGCTACAAAAGTATCGGTCATCGTTGATATGGTCGTTGAGTAATACATACTGACCATTATTGTTACACTTATCTGCTGGACGAATATATGGTATGAGACAACGTGGACCAATTTTGTTATCAGGACATACACATATAGATCGACTGTTCCATGAGCCTACGCACGCTGAATCATTCGAACAATCATTACAATCAACAGGTATATCACAAAATGTGCCCGTCCAATTCGAAGAACAGTGACAAAAAAACTTTTCTACATTGATATACTGCATGCATTCACCGCCGTTCTTACATGTCAAATGACAAGTTTTGAAACTTCGAGTGCTTTGAAATGGTACAATCAGATTTGCAGCTATCCGATTTACGGGTAGAAAACTAAATGGAATCAATAGATGCCAACTCGCATGATATGCTAGTGTATATTTGTCAAAGACATCGATATGTATGCTGTAGTTCTTCGATATATCTTTAGGTCGAGTGGAATACAACAGATAGATATTGAATTTCTTGAAGCAACCTAATGTAGTTATGAATGAAAACTGATCGTAAGAGTTAATTTGACCATATTCATCAATCAATATCACCACAAACGCATAAAAACTGCGTCGACTAACAGGCAGCAAACGCAATGTCAAACTAACTCGTTGATTTTGATACTCACATAGATCACCATAGTAGTTTGGTGGACAAAAGCATTGGTTGATGACGGTGTCACCACCTTGCCAGGCAACAACACTCAGTCCATGAGGACAATGACGTATCCATCCTATAGTCTCGGGGATAAATTGAATGTTTTTCATAAAAGACTGATGTTTGACTTGTTGTTGATTGAATTGAACAGCAGAAAGAGATTCTTCCAATAGAGGATAGATGCGAGCGGTCTTCAATGAAAAGTATTTAATTGTGTTTTTGTTCTCTGCTAATGAACAGAATATATCTCTTGCTTCATCAATACTATACGAACTATCCAGACATATCTTCTCATGACTTTGACAAAAGTTATTATGAACGAGCGAAGGACAACTTCTGAAGTGATCACATAATTGATCAGGAGATATACAATCAGTAACGTTTCAGCAGTGATCATTTGTTTCAGCATGCGATATGTAACAATACTGCAGTTCATCTGTTGCTCCAAGACAATCGATAATATTATCAGCGACTTGATCCATTAATAAACAAATTATTGTATAATTTATTGGTGAGATGCATGGATAAAGATTTAAAGGACACTGAGTCTCCAAACAATCATACTCGTCGCTACCATCTAGACACGCCTTAAAACTATCACATCTCGTGTAGATATTATCACATGGCCAATGCTGGCATTCTGTTTCATCACTATGACTTTGTCCATCGATTTCTCGTGGTAAAAGATGAACAACTCCATCACAGATGTTTTGGAAAAGTATTTCATTTAAGTTTTGTTTCTGATTAAATATGTTGCAAGAATTAGGATCGACTGATGGCGACCAACACGTTGTATCTTGATCGGAGCATTTGAAACGATGTGTATCTTGTAAAGAACAGCTCAGTTCATAGTTTTCATCATCGTCCATCGGACAATCTCGTACACGATCCATGAGACGATGTTTCGAAATACATTTTGATGAATTCTTGCAGCAATAGAGCGATGAATGTTGTATGTATTGTTCATCATTGGACATTATATACGGAGCTGCACAAGGACGAAAATAATTGTTTAAAGATAGTAAAAACTCATCATAACCAAGATTAGTATCTTCGACTATTTGTTGACGATGGCGACAAGTTAAATTTTGATAGTGAAATGTGAATGAAATAAAATCACATAACTGTGCGTCATAACAAATGTAATCAGGGAGTATAAGATTTATGTCCGCTTGTATTAGTTTCGATTGATTGTTGTCGTACAGAAAACGTACATGTCCATAGAGGACAGGAATAGTTGGAAATTGAAATAATGATTCACAAATGAACAGATCAGAGTTATTGGCGTTGGATAAAACAGACAGATTTGCACATAAGTCTCCATTAATCTTATCGATCATTAGCGTATGACAAATCATAAATAACCGACAGTTGTACGACAAATTTCCTTTTGCTAACATGGCTGTTTTTACTAAGTTGTTTCGTCCATTTACACATGACTTCTTAAAATTATTAACACATTGTCCATCAGCACAAGAAAAGCTCATGTCATTGGATCGACAAACTTGATCTTCGCATCGAAATCTTGGATCTTTGGAACAAAAGCTAAACGATGATCTACTAGTTGGCTCATCAGAACGATCGAGACAATCTGGATGTTGTGCGTCATCTTTGTAGAAATTTAAGGGAATACACAAGCCATTATGACATCGATATTCATCATCAGCACATTCGTTTATTTCTAAAAGGAAACATTGTCTTTCATCAGCACCGCCATCAATACAATCGATTTGACCATTGCATATTTCACGCCAATCAAGACACATAGGCGATCCGCGATCACATGTCAAATGAACGTAACATGATGACGTTCTGCTAGTATTAATCATGTCTTTAACATACCAGTCATTTGTCTTGTAGAAACTTTCCTTAGGGTCATCATCTGTGTCGATTAATATATGAGCAGGCTTGTACTCACATCGAAGACCAAACCACGGATATGTGCATTGATAGAATGTTTCTTCTGATGCTAGATCATCAATGATCGATTGTTCAATGTAAAGGAAATATCGTTCAACAAGATCCACGGAAGCGTTCCATGAAATTAGTTGATCAATAGTAGTATTTGACTGACGCAATTGTTTAAATGTATAGTTTTCAACATCTTGATGTTGATTGAGAAAATCAAGACGCGGTATACTTGTTTCATTCAGAGGACGACGACAATACTTAAGAATCTGACTTGTATTAGTCAGTAGCCAATCATAAAGACTTGTCTCATTATCTACATGATAATACAAGCAATCAAATTGTAATTGTTCATTACCGACCTTTCGATCTGTTTCATATAGATTCAAACTCGTATAAACCATTGGCCATAGCATTAAAACTATTAGATAAATCATCGTCTATCTTTGTATTACTCTTTTTTTTGTCTGACATGCATTTGAATATCTATCACACACACAGAGATTATTGACGAACGTGTTTTGATTTGCTTTATTCTCGTCAGCTTTAGTAACACGTACAGACCTTGAAAATATGACACTCGTTTGATGAGAAATCACAAGCTATCTTAAACATGTCATGAAATATGATGCTCGTTTAAATTGTTTCATAAAAATTTTTCTATCTAGAAAAAGTCCCGATAAGGGTGTGGTATGTGTGGGGATGTGGGTGAATGGGTGTGGGTGTGAATGGGTGTGGATGTTGGATATAGATGCGGTTGTGAGAGATGCCTGTAATCGTATCCAAACCCTTAAATAGTACTGGTATAGTATTTAGCGTACATGTAACACTTTGTTTTTATTTATCGCAATAATCGTTTTAATATCAATATCGGATTTTGTTGGTTCAGGTTTCTAGAATCCGATCGGTGACCTACTATCGGAGATCAACGGTTTAAGCTAAAAGAATCAGATCGAATCTGTAATCCTACGGAACCCAATATGATTCCATCACCAGAAATCCGATAAAAAACTATAGGAATCTGCAGGATAAGACTGGTTAACCTGGGTAGTGTTTAGCCTCATCTTCATATATTTTATTTATCCATCCTTGTTAGATGCTGTTTATCTATCCTCCAAATATTTCGTTTATCTATTCATTATGTATATATTATGTTATCCTTCATGTCTCTTGCGCTCAGACCTTGTCTATGCACACTGTCTATCGCTGTATATGGCGAAGGACAGTCGATACATATAAAAAGACGAGCAAAGAACGTAAAAAGCAGTTAAAATTAGTATCATTATATGATGTGTTTAATTTATTGTACGACGTTTGAAAACGACATCCTATTTAAATAAAAATTGTTATCATTACTATCATCGTTCGTATTCATTGGATCTCGAAATTATTAAATATTTACAAAGAGAAAAAACTTCATCAAGATGATGTGTTGTTTGTCTGCTAAAGCACGTGAACAGAAACAAAGGAATCGAGAAATTGAAAAACAATTACTTCTTGATAAAAAAAATCAACGACGAGAATTAATATTCCTGTTATTTGGTACAAAACTTCGATTTGTTATTTTGTTTCAAAATAAACAAATTTTTTTTTCTTAAATAGGTGCTGAAGGATCTGGTAAATCAACACTTATGAAACAAATGCGTATTATTTATGGTACAGGTTATTCCGAAGAAGATAAACGTTCGTTTGTTAAATTTGTTTATCAAAACATATTCATGGCAATGCAATCAATGATTCGTGCTATGGATACGCTCAAAATAAAATACAGAGATAAAAACAATGAGGTTAGATTTATATTTTATCTATTCTCATTTGTTTCTTTTTGGTTATTTGTTTTAGCAAAAACATGCTCCACTTGTCCGATCAGTTGATTATACAACTGTGACAATATTAGAACCTCAATATGTTGAAGCTATTAAAAGTCTGTGGAGTGATCCAGGAATAAAAGAGTGCTATGATAGACGAAGAGAATATCAATTAATAGATTCAGCTAAATAGTAAAAATCAGTTTTTTTAATAAAATAAATAAATCAAAGAATTCTTCATGTTAAGTTACTTGGATAGCATCGATCGAATTGCTGCGCCAGATTATTTATCAACTGAACAAGATATCCTATGTGCTCGAATCCTTATTAATGGAATTACTGAATATTCATTTGATTTTGAAAATATTACTTTCCGGTAAATAAATAATATATTTTTAATATAAAATAAATTTATTTATTAAAATAGAATTATTAAAAATGGTGCACGAAGATCAGAACATCGAAAGTGGATTCGTTACTTTGATAATGCCTTTGCGATAATATTTCTTGCCGCATTAGATGAATACGATCATGTTCTTGTTGAGTCGGACAATGAAGTAAATAAAGCGAATGTTTTGTTTTTAAATAAAAACACTAAAATTTAGAATCAAATGGAAGAGAGTATAGCATTATTTCATACAATTGTAACTAATCGAGGGTATAGGAATTTTCCCGTGATTCTTATTTTGAACAAAAAAGATCTACTTGAAGAAAAAATCATGTATTCACATTTGGTCGATTATTTTCCAGAATTTGATGGTAAAATTCATTAATTTAATAACTAAAAAACTTCACTTTTCAATTTTAGGTCCTAAACGTGATGGACAAGCTGCACGAGAATTTATCCTTAAAATGTATGTCGATCTCAATTCAAATAGTGATCGGATTATCTATTCACATTTTAGCTGTGCAAATAGTAAAGACAAAAAAAATGATTTTCTTTTTAAAAAAGTTTTAACTATTTAGATGCAGATGGTGATGGTGTCCAATTTTTAATTACTTCTGCTAAAGACATAATTCTTCAATCAAATCTAAAAGAATATTCGCGCAATTAGGAAGGGTTATATGTATATGTGTATCAGAGTCAAAAAGCATGGGTTTATAAAAGGTTATCGTTGAGAGTGTGGGTGTGAATGTGATATTAATGTGATGCGTATACCCCGTACTCACACCTACCCTTAATAAATAATAAAGAAACATATTCTAATAATGTATCTTCACTTTTAATCTTTTGGAAATAGAATTATTTTTTAGACAAAAAATAGTATCAATATTTACAAACCAATCCGGACTCAATAATGAGATTCTATATATCTAATCTTATATCGTTCATACGAAGTAAAATAAAAAAGCGATACGTGCGCCATCTACGCATGAGCCTTTATGCTGGTGCCATCTTTCGTTGGGACTCATTTTATGTTGAAAAAAAATACGTATCATAGATACTAGATTATAGTTTATCACCATAGTATTTTTTTCCTCGTGCGTTCACTCTCATTTTACATATCGCTACCATGTCTGCATTTATCTTTGATTGGTACTTTTCACCACGCTTCATTTAATCAGATTACTCAAAGGTGTCTCAATACACTCCTGACATCACTTCCTCGATATTCAACTCTAAAGTTTAAATATTTTTCTTTTCGCATTAACATCATAATAAAGGATAATGTCAATGGTAAATAATCTTGTTTTGAACTATTATTAAAATCTATTTCTATAAGATATTTGTTTAGAAAAAAGAAGATCAACTCAAATTAGATTCCATCAAAAGGTTTCCATTCACAATTCTTCATCTTGTTGATGATTTTATTCCAATTACAGTAGTTGCACCTATGGAACGTGTAAAATTACTCCTTCAATGCCAAAATGAAATGCTGAAACAAGGTACCATTATTCGACCATACAATGGTGTTATTGATTGTATCATGCAAACTTTCAGAAATCAAGGTACCTTGTCATTCTAGCGCGGTAATCTAACTAACTGTATTCAAACGTTATCTATTGAAATTTGTGTGAATTGATAATTATTAATCGAAGAAAAATTAAGTGATGATGATTTTTAGTCTATCAAATTTGCCTTCGCAGATAAACTTCGCGTAATGTTTAAACAAAATAAAAATCACTCACATATGGTGAATTTTGCTAAAAATATAGCAATTGGTAGCACAGCTGGTGTATTATCATTATGTTTTGTTTACCCACTTGATTATGCTCGTACACGTTTGGCTAATGATGTTATAAGTACAAAGAAGGGAGGTGGTAAACGTAAATACAAGGGTCCTGTTGATGTCTATAAAAAAACATTGGCGACCGATGGTATTGCCGGTCTTTATCGTGGCTTTGTTATTTCATGTGTTGAGACGAGTATTTATTGTGGATGCGTTTTTGGTTTTTATGATACATTTAAACCAATTTTAGTTGGTCCTAATGATAATATTACGCTTTTATTTTCACTTTATTTTGGTATCATAGTTACATCTTACTTTATTTCATATCCAGTTGATACTATTCGACGACGTATGATGATGACATCAGGTGAAGCAGTTAAATATAAAGGTTCAATGAATTGTATGTTCCAAATTTTACGAACTGAAGGTGTTATGGCTTTCTATAAAGGAGCTAGTATCAATATTCTTCGAGGTCTGGCTAGTGCTAGTGTCATACTTGCATTAAAAAGATTGGGACAATCTCATGCTGGCATTAAAGCTGATCCAAGTGCTAGTGATTAAGAGAAAAGAATATTTCATACAGAGTCATCTCAATCAGACTATCTTCCATTTTTCGTCTACTCCCATATAACTACCAACTGTTTTTTTTTCGTCGTCTGGCCTATTGCGTAAAAAGAAGAACATAGATTTCTCTCTTTTTCTTGTCATTTGTGACTATGTTTATTTTCATTCCGTAACATCTATGAAAAAAAGAAACAATTATGTTGAATTTAGATCAGAATATTTATTTATTGAAAGTGTTTGTTGAGTCATGTCTATCAATAAGCAAAATCTTTTACACGAATCATATCATTCAACAATTACTGAACAAACAAATAATTATATTTATGATTGAGGGTGTGAATATTTCATTTGTCCCTTACCCATATCCACACCCACATCCCACACTCTAGTCACCCACACCCACTCTCACACTCACCATAATTCAGTATAGAAAAGGAAAACAATAATACAAATTCTTCTAGCTTCTAAAATGCTTTGTATCGCTAAATAAAGTTAAATAAGAAATATTTATTGAGAATCTATAAGTTACAGCTAAAAAAAGTTTGAAATAAATATAGTTTTATGTAAAAACATCAACACTATATCGATCAAGTGAAGTTTCTTCAAGAATTTTTCCTGCTTCAACTTCGTTACATTGTTTAATTTCTGCAATGATCTTGACAAAACATGTTTTCACTGATGTACCTAATTTGTTAGCACTACCACATGTATAAAATCGTGCACCATTGGAATACAATTTAGCAATCTCATTTCGATCTTCCCAAAGTAAATCTTGAACATATTTTTTATCATCATTTTTTTCACGAGAGAAAATAGATTTGACTTCTATTGCACCAAATTTTGACCACTTATCTAATTCATCTGAATACAAAAAATCTTCATTTGCTCGACATCCATAATAAAGAATTGTTCGTCCAATATCTCTTCCACATACGAATTGAGCTGCTCTTTCTTGAATAAATCCACGAAATGGTGCAATTCCAGTTCCAGCAGCTATCATAACAATAGGTATTGTTGTATCTTCAGGTGGATGAAATTTAACATTACTTGCTCGAACACTACAACTAATATGATCACCTTCTTTGAGATTTGCAAGATAATTCGATGCAACACCATAATATTGTCCAACTCCACTTAATGATGGTCTATTGAGTATATCCAATGTTATTGTTACAACTTCAGAATTCCATAAAGGTGATGAAGAAATACTATATTGACGAACACGAAGTGATGGAAGCATTCGAAGATATTGTGCAAATGAAAGTTTGCATGATGGATATAATTCAAGAATATCCAAAATATTTATTCGTTTATCAAGAATTTCTTTTTCATATTCATCTCCAGCCAGATTTGTAAGACTTATTTGTTCTGTTTCATTTTTACATAATCCAGAAAGGATTTCAATTTGCTTTTTACTGATTGGTTGAGCTAACTCAACATAACCACTTAATATATCAAATGCACTCACTGGATAATTTGTTGGAAAGAATGTATTCGTAGAAGAATTAATTTTAATATGAGTATCACCAGATAAATGAAATTGTTTAAGAACTCGAGAAACAATTTCAATTGGATTTGTTGGTAAAACAGAAAGATAATCTCCAGTACGATATGTTTGTCCTTTTGGTAATTGAACTTCCAAATGTCGTTTCATAGGTCCAATTTCATTTGCTTCAACTAAAATTTTATTTTGTAAAACAATTCCAAAATCTGTTATTTGTCCAAGATGTCTACTTGAATTGACAATTTCAATTGAAAGTTTTTCGTTACTGAATACATTTTCATCGCCAGTATCTTTTCGTAATGCTCGAAACAGATTTTCTTTCCAACTTTCAAATGCACCAAAAAAATCACCTGCAGCATCACCTGCACCACGTTCAATAATTCGTGTACCACCCATTTTTTCAATCATCTGATCAATATAAGTTGGAATTTTTTGATATGTATCAACCCAATCATGATGACCAGCTCCAAATACAGCATAATTGATTTCTATTTTTGGTTTTGATTCAAGATAAGCGACAAATTGTTTGGCATTGTCGCATGGTTTACCTTCATATGAAGCAGTTATTATTATAATAGGTCGATCATTTGGAAGACATCCAATAGAAGAATCGAGATTAGCTACAGTTGCATTATAACCATAGAGAGGTGCTTCAGATGCTAATGTATCTGCAAAAGATTGACAAGAACCAGAATTACTACCAAAAAGAATACACATTGGTCGAAGATGTTCTCTATCAATTTGTTCTTTTGTTTTTTCTGGTATTTTTTCTGATAGTTTGACATTTGTATTAAGTAGAAATCCTATTTGTTGACGTGGTCGAACTCGTATTTTAAAACCATCTGGTTTGATTGTTAAGGTTTCTTTAACACGAAGATCATACGATGGATCAACAAATTCAATATTAAAATGTTTTAGTATAAGTGCAATAGCAAGAAGACTTTCTTGCCATGCAAAAGGTCGACCGATACAAGCACGTTGCCCATTGCCAAATGGTTTCCATGAATTTGGTGGAAGTTTTTCAAATCCACCATTGAGCATTCGTTCTGGAATAAATTCTTCTGGTTGGTCCCATACTTTTGGATCACGATGTAATCCAGACAAAAGAACAAGTATCATATCGGCTTTGTCAACTATGTAACCACCTGGAAGCATGATATCACCTATCTTCGATTCTAAACTAAATCCTGGTGCTGTAGGTTGTAAACGAAGTGTTTCTTTTAATACTGCATCGATATATTTTAATTTGCTTAATGTATCAACTGTAATTTCATTATATAGATCGACTTCTGCTTGTGCTTTTTGTAAAGCATGTGGATTCTTGAGAAGATAATATAATGTAAATGAAAGAAGTCCAGATGTTGTTTCATGTCCGGCAACCAAAAAAGTAAACATTTGATAACGAATATTTTCATCAGATAATTGATAACCAGTTTCTGGATCTTTACCATTAATCATTCGATTAAGTAAATCATTAACATCATTTGGATTTTTACGACGTTCTTGAACAATTTCATCGCATAGATTGTGAAGATATTCAACATCATTCTTGTAGCGACGCGCAGTTGTCATCATCAGTGTATTTTGCAAAGAAAATCGTCCAACACGTTTACCACTTTCAATAAGAACATTTATCATAGCATCAACAAAACGATGCATTGTATTATGATAGAAACTATTGAATCGATAATTGAAACTGCATAAAGCAATAGTATCCAACGTCAAACGAGTCAAATTATCGCAAACATCAATTTCTTCCCCAGCAAATCGTTCCCATCGAAGAATAAGTTGTGTACATATATCCATCATAGCTGGAAACATATCTCGAATGGCTTGTGGTCCAAAAGCAGGCATTAAGATTTTATGAGCAAGTTTCCAATTTGGTTCTGACGTATGTGCAGTAAAGAGTCCATCGCCAGCTGCAGCTCTCAATTCTTCTAGAGCTTGACTAACATTTTTATCGAATTTTGTTTCGTCACATACAAAGTTAACAATTTCTTGACTACAAACTACCACAAAACTTTTGTTAAAAAAGGTCAATCGATAAATATCACCGTACAGTTTGTGCAATCTTTTCAGAGACTCTAAACCATGAGTAGAATCTATCTCTTTCAAATTTCCAATCAAAAACGTTGGTTGAGGTTGTGGAATTAATTTGCTCATGATAACTGTGTACAAATCAAAGTCAATATTCTGTCGACAATCTCTAAATACAACTTACTTAATGCTCTGTTGATCAAAAATTGATTGTAAGTACTTCTTCGTTGCTTTATTGAATACAATGAATTTCGTTACCTTTTTATATATCGCAAGTTTTTTCATTCTATCTGTACGTGGCATACAAATCTCCTTAGTGCAAAAAGGTACGTGCACAGAATACGTACGCAGAATACGAGCACAGAATACGTACGCAGAATACGAGCACAGAATACGTGTCCAAAACACGAGCATAGGATACGTCCGCAGAATACGTGCACAAAATACGTCCTCAGAATACGTGCCCAGAATAAAACAGAATAGAACAGAAAAGAAAAAACAACGTTTCATCATTTGTCTTTCTTTTTATTTGTCACTGATAAAGACAGAAAAAAAATACTCACAAGCTCCGGTAAAACGTGGTACGCAATTTTTTTCATCGCTTTCGTGCTGTGTTCGTAAAAAAACACGAAAGAAAAGAGAATAATCAAAATTTATTCGTTGAAGGAAAATGGCTACCAACAACAGCGTTACCAAAAATCAGAAGACTAATTTAATCGTTATTACAGGAAATGATGAAACATTTCAAAATCTTCTCTCTATTATTCAAAAATCAGAGAACTGTGGTGAATTATCTGGTATAACAAGAAGTATTGTAAGTGTTTTGAAATCACATGTGTACAATATCAACTACAATGATATATTTTCCAGATCCCTGAATCTACTGAAAACACAACAAAAGTATCATATAAACGTCGTAAAACAGATTTAACTTGTGTAATATGTGATGATAAATGTTCTGGGTACAATTTCAATGTAATTTCCTGTGAATCATGTAAATCTTTCTTCCATAGAAATGCCTCTCATAATGTGGTAAATTGCTAGCGATCATGTAATTATCTTACTAAATTTTATAATTCTGTCGTCTTCTTTTTGTAGAACGATCTAAAATGTTTAACTAATACTAACAAGTGCGATATAAAATTTAAAAATAGACGTCGAATGTGTAGACGTTGTCGACTTGAGAAGTGTTTGTCAGTTGGTAAGTGCGAAACTCTCTTATAATTCAAAGATGAACATAATAAAACTGTATATTTTACTCGATTCCATAGGTATGAAATGGAGTTCTTCTGCGACGAAAAGTTAAACAAACAGCGACAGCTAGAAGAAAACAGACGATTAACTAACAATACAATTAGTACTCTTACGCAGACAAGTTTTATAAATGTTTCTCTTGAGGATAATGACCATTTGATGAACGAGCCAACTATAGTGTTAGAGCCACAAAAAGTAAGTCATTCTTACGATACTTTATGAGCAGACTCAATAAAAATACTATCGATTTTATATTCGGAAGCGTTTTCTAAGTAA